>VUQK01015860.1:0-10581 GCA_015106715.1 Bujurquina vittata
GCCCCTTAGTTCCAGTGGAAGGAACACTTAATGCTTCAGCATACCAAGATATTTGGGTCAATTTCGTGCTCCCAGCTTTGTTGCAACAGTTTGGGGATGGCCCCTTCCTGTTCCAACATGATTCACACCAGTGCACAAAGCAGCTCCACAAAGACATGGATGAGCCACTTTGGTGTGGAAGAACTTGACTGACCTGCACAGAGTCCTGACCTCAGGCTGATAGAACAGCTTTGGAATGAATTAGAGATGAGACTGTGAGCCAGGTCTTCTCATCCAACATCAGTGTGTGATCTCACAAATACACTTCTGGAAGCATGGTCAAAAGTTCCCACAAACATTCCTAAACCTCCTGGAAAGCCTTCCCAGAAGAGTGGGCCGACATCATATTAAACCCTGTGGATTAAGAATGGGATGTCAATCAAGTTGATATGTGTGTGCAGATATTTTAGACCATAATAGTGTATGCCCTCTAAAGAAACAAAAATCCAAAGTCAAGGTGCATGTTTTCTTTTACCTCTGATTCAATAAAGACCATCGGCTAATGCTCTTATGTGTACATTAACACTATTTGATATAAAGTACCCTCTGTTAAACAGTACCTGTGGTTTGCTGATACATTTTCTCACTGTTTTCCAGGTTATTTTTGGTGATTGAATATGTGAACGGTGGGGACTTGATGTTTCATATGCAACGGCAGAGGAAGCTCCCAGAAGAGCATGCAAGGTAAACGTTCAGATGCACACTGTCTGTTTCTATACATGTCCACATGTTGTCCCTGTCCAGAATTTGAGAATATTTATTTAGATTGAGTACATGATGTTTAGGTGTACTCCCACATGGAATACGTTAAATACATGAGTGTTTACTCCTTGGATGTTCTTAAATACTTGGTGATATAATAAAATAGACCTGTTTCAGGCTAAGGTAGTGCAGTGAGGTCACGAGGAATAGGCTACATGATTGCAGAATGACATTGAAGTGGGAACATTTCTGATTAGATTTTGGTTACACTGACATGGCACAGTCAGCAAGTTGCACAGAAAACCCATTTATGCAATTTTGAACAATTTTGGGGTGAACTGATTGAACCTCCTTCAGATGGGTCAAGGCATTCACAGTGCAGAGCCAGTTCAGGGACAGTGTGACCCATATTTTATGTAGCTGTAAGGAAAGCTGGCAGCTGTAAGGATAAACAGTGTGTGTGTGTGTGTGTGTGCTGCCAATCCAAATTACACAAGTGATTAATTTAATTTGTCACAGGAAAGCAAAGGCAAAAAAATCAAAAACAAAATCAAATTTCAAATGCAGTCTTGATGAGAATTAGTTTTATTATTACACTGTCAGAGGGTTGACATGTTCCAATGATAAAAACTTTTTAGCTGGCCATCATGCACCCAGCAACATGCCTGCTAAGCAGATCAGATGAATGGTTTTTTAAGACAGATTCATTAGTAAAGGGTGCGTGTGTCTTATTTTAAACAGAAACCTTTGATTCTGAGCACAGCTAAAGTGTGTGCTTGGTGGAAAATGCTTCTATATGCTGTTTACCTTCTGTGCACTCAGGTTTAAATGCCCCTCAGTGGCATATGTTTAGAGCGTTCCTTCAAAATATATGCTTAATGGGAGCTTTAACAGATTTGTGGCAACTCTGCCAAAACCTAACTGAACACTTTTCCCACCTTTTAGAAATATAATGAGCACCCATAATTCATTGTGGCTGTCTACTTGCAGGGCACTCCAGCTGCGCCTCTGATAAATACTGGATCAAAGGCTGTGTAATTTGGAGAGGCACTGGATTCTGGAGGCAGTAGCTGTACATGTGCAAAGCAGCATGTTAATTACTCATAATGATTATACATATTCATGAGCAGTGCTCTTAGAGAAAGCCCTGCCGCATTCCCCCACACTGTGGGGGAGGCGACCAGTGGGCAATGGATGGTGCTGGTGATAGGGCACAGCTTCTATGAGACTGATGGCAGCAAAGAAACAACAGTGTACAATGGAGGCTGTCACAGGGAAAATGTGGGGGAGCAATGTGGGACTTTCTCTGTTAAACATTGCTCCACTGCAGTCTTTTGCCTCAGTGTTTCACAATCATGGATTTATAGCAGGCAGACAGTGAGAGGCTTGTCAGTTTTAATGAAGGCTTATCTCCCAGAGACAGAATACACACAACCTACACATGGAGAGAAAACGTGTTACTGACTCACCAAAGAAGCGCTCCAAATGCATCTAATGATGGCCAAAACTATAAAAGCTTTATAGAGTAACTAGCATAACAATAGACTTAGTAACAGAAATATATTTATGAAAGTCCCTTACTCTTTAAATCTCAGTGATTCAGTTTGGCACAAGAAAAATATATTTTTATGTTCTTGCATGTGGTCTTTCATATCAATGCAGGCTTGAAGTATTAAAGGTCTGAACAGCTTTGACAAATGCTGAATTGGTATTGCCAGACTTGGTTGGAGCTGTGCCACCAGTCAGCAGTGGTAAATACCAACAGACATCGATCTGAGGAGGAGTACAATACACCTCTGTTCTGCTCAAGTGGTACTTGAGCCTAGCAACAGTTGCAGACATTGCTGCTACAAAATTGCTTTGCTTCTCCAAGAAATTCACAGATGATTAGCAAATGTGGCCCACAAAATCAGCTACATTTGCTTCTTAAAACAGTCTCATAACTTCCACAATTTATTTTAGTGCATCTTAGCTGATCATATAGATTTGTAACCTGTCCACGGTGTATCTCGCCTCTCACCGTGTTTAAGAAGCCCACTCTAGCACCCTAGAGGTTTTAGTGATTAGTTTGTTTGGTTCTTAAATGCTTTATAAGTAGGTGAGTAAATTATATGCAGAGAGTAAGAATAGAGGTCCAGGATTTAACAAAAAATTAAATAGCATGGCAATGACCCCAAACCTTTAAAGCTATAAAGAAGCGTTTTCATCTACAAGAATAATTAAAAAAAAAAAGTCCTACAACAGATGCTATGGCCACTACAGAGTCCCCACTGATCTGTTGCATGGACATTTGGTTATTGTATTGTGTAGTTACACAGTCTAATTCAAGAGTTTGGACTAGTTGTGATTATACAGCTCTTTTATAGCCAATGTTTTTCAAATTTACAGTACAAATGAAATAACATAACCAAATCAATGAGTGAAAAAAATACAATAAAAAATGAACCAACACATAACATTTATTTACAAAATAACTACTGCTGAAGGCAAATTTGTTCCAAAATGTTGGCATCTCCAAGGCCAAGGTCTCACCCTTTCTAGATCATAAGAAAAAAGGAAAGCAAAAGTCTACATGATCAACCAAAAATCCCAACACTGGGCTCCCTGGATTACCAGGAAACGGGAGAAAACGGGAATTATAAATAGATGGCAAACAACCTCTGCAGTGCCTTCTCAGGTCAAACTTAGTACTTGTATGTAATCAAAAGCAGGAAAAAGCTGTACTTCACAGAGTGGTAATTCACTAAGCAAAGTGCTTTGAAATGACCATGGCACTATGGGACTAAAATTAAATTGAATTGATCCCCCATTTATCACCAAGCTCAGTGGCCAAATGGCTGGAAATGCTTAGCATTTACATGCAGCTCTATTAATAACTAGATGGCACACAGGTGTGGAGATGTTCAAGCTGTTTGTGTTGTGGTGTGGTAGACCCAAAGAACTGAGAGACCAGAAGTCTGTTTTTTTATGGACTTAAGAAGCTCAAAGATGGCCATTTCTAGTTGGTGCATCTCTCTTGTTTTTAAATCTATTAGTTATCTTCAGTGCACAAAACTGTGGGTCAGGAACATCACCTGCTAATCTTCTTTTTAAGACATTTTTTTTTCTAGAGTCTGTTTTCTCAAAGTATGGCCTGTAGGCCAGTGCAGCCCATAGTGTCGTGTTGTGCAGCCTGCAACTAAAAATAAAGAAAGTACCTTTCATTGTGTCACGTTTCAAGTAGTGGTAAAGGGGACTGACTCTTATATAGTGCTTTTCTACTCAAAGCTCTTGCCTCATTCACCCATTCACACGCATTCACATTCCAACGGTTGCATCGGAAGCAACTCAGGGTTCAGTAGCTACAACTAAGATATAATCATAGTAAGATATAGCATTACAGACATTAGTGCATGCTAAACTTTTTTAATGTGTAAAATGTGTCTGGCAATCTGTCACAGACCACGTCATATGTGTGGAAACGAGGGCCATCACTGCACACTGCATTTATTACACTACTGGGCTGTTGTGTGTCAAACTGGCCCCCAGTGCATGAACAAGGTTAGGAATGTAATAGCCTTTTTGCAGGTTTTCTTGGTCGGCCTTGTGTTGCTGATTTCTGTGAACTCAATTATTTGTTTTGTAAGTTTTTTTGGTTTTTTTTTCGATGGGTGCATTTTTCCTGTGTGGACCTCAGACATATTCTAGCTCCCTAAATTAGCATTTAATCATCAAAGCTTTTCTGTAACCCCTGAGCAAACATTATGACTAGTGTTAAGAATGGAAAGGGATCATCTTCTGTGGGCTGTTTATGTGCGCTGTGCCAATCCTTTGATTATGTCTAGAACACCGCTGGCCTTATCTCCGTTACACAAGAAGCTCTTTGGGATTTAGACACAAACTCTACAACAACATGAGCAAATGCTGCTTTTTTGGAGAGACGTTATACACTGGACATTAACAGTATCAAGTATCCACCCATTTTTCAGACAAATCACTATTCATCTGGAAAAGAAAATCTGTCACAAAAAAGTCTACTTGCATTGTCACTGAAAATGTGCAGCTGAGAAGCTGTAAAAATTGTAATTATGTACAAGTGAAAATCTAGTGGCATTAGATAACCTGTCACATTCATCAGTCTCTGCATGTCTCTTTACAGATTTTATGCTGCTGAAATCTGTATTGCTTTGAACTTCCTACATGAAAAGGGCATCATCTACCGTGATCTGAAGCTGGACAATGTTCTCTTGGACCATGAAGGCCACATCAAGCTCACAGACTATGGCATGTGCAAGGTAAGACATGAATTGATTCGTTTTTGTACAGTGTGTGCGTAACTAATGTATTATTATCAATAATGCAGTAGATCAGTATTGAGTGGAAGGTCAAACATAGTTTTTATTTATTTATTTATTTTTTACTTTACCCTTCATACACATATCACATATACAGTATCTCTGCAAAGGCTGAGGTTGTCTCTTTCTTTTCCTCCACTTCCACAACATCTTAGGAGGGGATCAGACCAGGTGATACCACCAGTACTTTCTGTGGAACTCCAAACTACATAGCACCTGAGATCCTGAGAGGAGAGGACTATGGTAAGTATAGGAGCAGTGTTAAGTGGTAATACATCATTTAGCAATATTTACAGTAATTTAAATACAATATTTATGTACTCCAATGGTTACAATATTTTGGTCACTCGTTAATGTTAGCCACATGTGACACCATAGTGAAGTAACATGTAATGTAACACATCACTTTAGCTAATAAGTGATAGGTAGCTTTATCAGAATGTCACAGGGAGAAATTTATTTAGTTTTGGCAGCGAGTTCTCTGCCCCAGTTTAAGATTTATTGATAGACTGAGTATGAACAGTCTATTCACGTCACACCCATTCTGAATGTGGTTTGATGTTCCTCCTAGGCTTCAGTGTGGACTGGTGGGCTCTGGGCGTGCTGATGTTTGAGATGATGGCTGGGAGGTCCCCATTCGACATCATTACTGACAATCCTGACATGAACACAGAGGAGTACCTCTTTCAGGGTGAGGCAGAGTAGTGGTTGATACCTGTGAACTACACGGTATCACTGAACTGAGATTGAAAGCATTGCACGTGTGGTTTACCAACAAGTACTGCTGCTTGCATTATTTTATCTTAAGAAACCATAAAGCCTTCGTTTGCTTTATAAACACAAAAAGGACAAAACTTTTGAGGAACTAACATAAACTCCAAATAGAAATTTACCCAAGTGTCTCCTAGATAAAAAGGCAGGTTAGTGACCTTTTTGCAAGAAAATTCAGCCATGTTTGTCTTCATATGTTTATGAGTATTCCCATGTGATCAGTGACTATTAGACTAAAGTGTTGTTTGAGGAAATATTGGGGCTTCACTAATTTATTTTCTAATCATCTATTGGACCATAAATATTTAATATTCAGTTTAATTTCCTCAAGCTATAAAGTGCCATTCAGTTTATTATTTTTTTCATGGCAAAGAGGAACTTCAATCATCTGACCACTCTTCATAATATTCTGGAGTATATGCAAATTGCATCAGAAAAACTGAAGCAGCAAACTTTGTGAAAACCAGTGCACGTGTTATTCTCAAAACGTTTGGCCACGACTGTAATATTTGTGAACAAGAATTTATGTACTTCTGCACACACATGCACTGATGCATGCTCTGCTAAATAATCACATTGAGACTTGTGGAAACACAGCTCTAGTTCTAAGTAAATGTTAGATTTACTGTAGAGAGTTATGAGCATGTTTTCTATTGCCGGAACACTGTCGTAATCATAATTCTGACAGTATAAGGAGGTCTAATTCTGATGGCAAAGCTTCAAAACAAAATGAACTGGGGGTGCTGTTTCATCTGAATTTTTTCTCATCATCTATTAGAAGAAAATGATTAAAAGTGTGTATCTTGTTCATTTATAAAATCCGGGGTGGGGCAACAACAAATTCAATCAGGCTAAGGAAAAAAAAAAAGAAAGGCAGCACCCCTCTTTTATTAAATCAAAACTAGTGAAATACACTCAAAATCCTCAGAGAAGCTGCAGAGGTGTCTGGCTAAACTGTAAAGTTTTGCAGCATCACTCCTCTTGTGAATACATGCACGTAAGTGTTGCATTGGTCACTGAATTTTCATCCAATTTTCATGTAGTTTATTAGAAAATCTAGATCTGTATTTATAATGCAAGAATATTATTTATTTTCCAATTTGTGGGTTAGCTAGAGGAGCATGTTTACCTCTTGTTCAACAGAGTATAATGATTAAATGCTCCACCGAACATCACTTAAGGTCCTTCCTTCCTGGGATCATATCCAGCATTTCTTCTTTCTGATGATTTGATCATCCATCCATCCATCCATCCATCCACTTTCTTTCGCTTATCCGCGGCCGGGTCAGAGAAGCTCAGACCTCCCTCTTCCCAACCACCTCTGCCAGCTCATCCAGGAGAGACCCCAAGGCGTTCTCAGGCCAGCTGAGAGAAATAATCTCTCCAGTGTTTCCTGGGTCTGCCCTGGGGCCTACTTCTGGTAGGACATGCCCAGAACACCTCACCCAAGAGACCAGGAGGAACCACCTCAACTGTCTCCTTTCAATGCGAAGGAGCAGAGGCTCCACTTTAAGCCCCTCCCGAATGGCTATATTCCTTACCCTATTGCTAAGGCAGAGGCCAGCCACCCTTCGGTGGAAGCTCATTTCTGCCGTTTGTATTCATGAGCTCATTCTTTTGATCACTACCCAAAGCTCAGCATCAATGTAGACACGGCCCCAATCCATCTGTCAATCTCCTGCTCGTTCTTCCATCACTCGTGAACAAAACCCTGACATACTTGAATTCCTCCATCTGGATAAACAACTCATCCCTTAACTGGAGTGGGCACTCCACCCTTTTCCGGCTGAGGACCTAGGCCAATGTGCTAATTCTCATGCCAGTGGCTTTACGCTCAGCTGTGAACTGTTTCACTGTGAGCTGAAGGCCACCACCTGATGAAGCCAACATGACCGCGTCATCCAAAAAAAGCAGAGATGAGATTCTGACAACCATGACAGCCCTACAACATCCAGAGCCTTCAGGAACTCGGGGCAAATCTTGTCCACCCCAGGGGCCCTGCCACCAAGGAGTTGTTTAACCACCTCAGTGATCATCCCCCTCATTGCTAGACTCTGCTTCCACTGCAGAAGGCATGTCAGGGGGATTAAGAAGTATTTTTTTCCCACCACCTGATTATAGCATCAGTTGAGGTCAGCAGCCCTCCACCCACACCGTACCGCTTCCCCTCCTGAGTCACCTTGCCAAAATCGCTTTGAGGCCAGCTGAAAGTCTTCACACACTCCTCACACACTCGAGTTTTTACTTTGGCCACCACCCGAGCCATGTTCCGTTTGGCCTGCTGGTACCCGTCAGCTGCCTCCAGAGTCCCACAGGCTAACCAAGCCCAATAGGACGCCTTCTTCAGCTTGATGGCTCCAACCACCTTGCAGCTACAGCTCTGAGCAGCAGCCTCAACAATGGAGGTGCGGAACATGATCCATTCAGACTCAATGTCCTCAGCCTTCCTTGGAATGCTGTAGAAGTAGGAGGTAGGAGTTGAAGATCTCGCTGACTGAGACCTCTGCCAGGCGTTCACAGTGCACCCTCACGATATGTTTAGGTGCACCGGGTCTGTCCAGCATCCTCCCCTGCCACCTGATCCAACTCACCACCGTGTGGTGATCAGTTTACAACTCAGCTCCTCTTTTCACCTTAGTTTCCAGAACATACAGCTGCAGATCTGATTATACGATTACAAAATAGATCATCGACCTGTGACCTACAGTAGGGTGTTCTGGTGCCATGTGCACTTACGGACATCCTTATGTTCAAACATGGTGTTCATTATGGACAAACTGTGGTTTGCACAGAGGTCCAATTTCAAAACACCATTCAGGTTCAGATCACGCCCCTCCAGGTTTCACTGTCATTGCCCATGTGTGTGTTGAGGTCTCCCAGTAGGATGATGGAGTCGCGGTTGGAGAACCCTTGAGCACCACCCCACCACCCCACCAGTAATTACCATATTTGATCAGGCAGTAAAGTTGTTGTAAAAACATGTTCCTGGTGGACTACTTTTTAAAAAATGTAATAAGTTCATTTTAGCTCCTCTTTACAGAATTGTGAGTCCTCCCTATTGTATCACTTAAATCTGTTAATGGTACTGGGAGGGCTATACATTCACTATCACGATGCTGTTTTCATTCTAATTGCTTATTACAAGCAAGCCTCTGGTGCTCATTAGAAATGAAATACATGTTGACAACAGTCAAAATACCCACTGCTAGTTAGTTACTAAATAACTAGCAGTGGGTATTTGCTTTCTAACAATTGTAAGATGCCCAGATGAAGTGATCCGCAGTCAGTTTGTGTAAAGGTCACAGGTCATAAACCTTCACATGCAGACAGAATAGAATTTGTATGCTTTACAATGCCGTAACTTAAACAAAGATTTTACAGTGACTGAAATCTAATCTTGAACTGTGGGATGGCTAGTTAAAGAACTAGAAGTCAGCAGAAAACAGCGTGTGATTGCACCTTTTATGATAGAGAAACCTCAGTAATTTCTGTCCCCCTACTCACATGTCTTTCATCGAGCCATATGGTCTTCTTACATAGCACACCCTTTTCTTTCACCTCCCTGTCTTACGCAGCCACCCACACTGTCCTCTGTGACAGAAATTCCTCCATATTATCGTGTGGCACATTATGTCATAGCTATGACTGCATAGTGCGACACCATGGCTAGCATCTGCCACAGTACCATTCTCCTGGCAGACTTACCGGTAGGGCAGCAGGTTCCTGGATGAACGCCTGCCAATGGAAACCAACCCTTTCGCTATAGGAGCCACTCAACCATATGCCACCTAGCAAGACCCTGAGCCAGGCCCTACTTTGGGTATCAGTGCACTGCATGCCAACCCTGGCACTTTGGATAGACATTCAAAGACTGACAAAGATTCAGGGGGAGAATGATATTCACAGCAAACATGTACAAGACCTGAATCACTCCACCCTCAATTACTATTTTATGGCTATAAAAAACATCTTTTTATGCAGAAATGCAGTATAAAGAGCTGTTGCATTGCACATTGAGAGCTCATGTAGCCAGAATAAATGCATTTACTTAAGAAACAAACCCGGGGTGCACAAATCTCTTACTGCGCCTACAGCTGCAACTCACGTCTGCGAAATTAAAGTTCCTGCTTGCCCCCCAAAATGACACAATCTAGCAGTCTTTTTAAGATTTCCATATTTTTCTTCACCTTTTCGTTGTGGAGCTGTTTCCCTGCACACTCGCCCGCTCGATCAGCTGATCCACTCCGGTTCCCCCGAAAGTTTTGGAAAGCACCGCTGCTTGTAAGTGTCCGGGTGTCCATTGTTGCCTTGCTTAGGCAAGTCAAAGTTAAAATCCCAGTATGGCTCCAAACACCATGTCGATCAGCGGCAAACAACAAGCACTCCCAGCAATACAGTTTGCAGTGTTCCTCGGAGCCAGAGAGTCAGTGGTACCGCTCGTAATTAGTGGACTGAAAGCGGCGGACAAATCCTTTTCCCGGTTGTGACAGGCTTGCTAGCTTCAGAGTTGCCGGACCTTTCTTAATGATATCCAGCTTTTCTTGAAAAGTCTCTCTTGAAAATGGCTTTGACAATAAATCTGCAACCAAACCCATTTCTTCTCCTCTTTCAGCCATTGTGGGTTGACAAAACAGATATAAAATCAACACAACTATATTTTTGCTTGTGCAGCTCGCTACAGACGCAGTTTGCTAGCTCTGGCTAGTACGTGCTCTGACTATCCAATCAAAGTGTA
>VUQK01015866.1:0-17993 GCA_015106715.1 Bujurquina vittata
TCTACATTGGGCCTGTGTTTACACTGTCCTCTCATTCAGTCCGAGCTGGAGATTATCTAGTTTGTTTAAAGCCCTGCACCGGCTCATGCTCGATTGGCCATTGTGTAACATTGCACGGGTGCTTGTCTGTGCTACCAGCACTGAACCACAGGGCTACGTATCTCTGAGCTTGTTTCTACGGTGATGCCTCAGGGCTTCTCAGCAATGAGAAAAAGCAATTACGGTAACTCTCTGTCCAATGTGACTCCTCATTTGTTCAAACTTGCACGCCTTGCTTGCCTTGCCTCTGTGAGTGTGTGTGGGCCTTACATTTGTTGGTTGTATATTTAGTGCAATGCAAGATGACAGTAGGTCAGTGCTTCATTTGCTCTCAAGAAATTTCAGTGTGCGACTTACTGCAATGTGTTTTAATAAAGGTTGCTTAACACCTTTTTAGCATTCACAGTGTAATGTGTAGTACACACATGTTTTGGTCCCAGTTACAGGTTTAGAGAAGGCTGGAGTGTCACAGCTATTTTTAAGGTGTCATTTATCATAAAGAGAGCATGCAGTATTTAAATAATGACTTCTTCTGTTCATGAAGAAAACTGCTGTGGCTCAATTTACTGTGTTTCTCTTCTCTTCTCAGAAACACTGAGAAACTACTTCTCACAGTACGGGGAAGTAGTAGATTGTGTCATCATGAAGGACAAAACTACAAATCAGTCGCGAGGCTTTGGCTTTGTTAAGTTCAAAGACCCCAATTGTGTACGGACAGTGCTGGAGACAAAGCCACATAATCTCGATGGAAGAAATGTAAGTATTTTAAAATCAAAAGACCAGATGGTTAAATCGGAGGCAGTAATCTGCCTGTGCTTTCTGTGAGCAGACTGTGAAAAAAAAACAACTTCATATTGTATTTCATCATCCACAGCAGTTAGAAGTTATTTGAGGGGAAGGACAGGTTTTCTTTGGGCTGTGAATGCATGAAACAATTAGTACAGATGATGCATTTTGGAAAGAGTGACATTAGTTTGCATAACAAGATTTACCTGTTCAAATGAGTGAAATTGGCATTTAGGATGGGTTTCTCGCCAGTCTATCGAATCTGCTTCGTTTGAATAACATTTTGCCGCTCTTGTGCTGATAGAGGCAGTGAGTGGCATAACATTTTATTGGCCACATATCTCTGTACAATGTGCTGAAGCGATATGGTGAAGAGCATTTGAAGGTGCCTTTATTTTAGGCTAATGGAAAACTCTTTCTCTGTTGTTAGATTGACCCGAAGCCATGTACTCCCAGAGGAATGCAGCCTGAAAAGTCTCGAACCAAGGAGGGCTGGGTAAGAGGAATCTGATTTCTATTGGGGATGCTAGGTTAGATGTTTCTGCTGGAATAAAGCGCAAACCACCAGTCTTTTCTTCCCCTCCTCTTCTGGAGGTTAGGTTGTAGCTTGTTTTGATGAGAAGACCTTGAGCTTTTAAATGTAAATTTTTTTTCTTCAAAGCATATGGATTTTTTTTTCATCGTGATAAATGCACAGCCTTTCATACCTTTTGATAATGATTAGTTTGAGGTTTTGATAAATCACAGAAACATTAAACATTCTGTGACTTCTGTCAACCTCGATTTCTTCCTAAGGGGCTGCAGAGCAATAGCAGCCGCTATAAGCCTTCCACTTATTTGAATTTGAAGTATAATATAATACAGAATATAAAAATGCATGTATAACCACACTAAATGTCGAAAATAAAGTAGCGTATTTCCCTTAACTTCCTGGCTTATTTTCTGAAATGTGATGTTCTTGTAACTGCCCTAACACATTGAGGTAAAATGGGAAAACTAAGGATGAGTTGGCTAATGTGGTGCATTGCTCTCAGCAAGAAATTTTCTGAAGGGCAGAAATCTCTGCTCCAACTTGGATAATTTGTGGGTCGATCAACAATGCTGATCAAGCCCCTGCAGACCTATTATAGTCATTTTGTCCCTTTGGGCAGTGGAGACTTTAGTTTTGCATCTTTGCTGTCAATATAACATTTTCATAAGTCACATATTTGGCTGTAAGCAGACTGTGTGTCAGAAGCTTTTATAAATGAGGCTCTTTGCTTGCTGCTGGAACAATTTTCACTGGCTTAAAATCATGCAGCTGGTACTGAATGTTTTACTAAGTAAACACAAGATGTAATTGTTAGAAATCATTGTTGTTGTAAACAGCCTCTAGCCCTTACGGCGTGAGTGCAGTGCACAGCAATGGTGAAATGCTTAGTGGTTGAGAGTAAGTGGAAGAAACCGTGTTCTCTGATCTGTGGAGACTAGTCTTTGCATTGACATGACATGTTAAGAATTATACCCCAGGGCAAGAGGAGAACCTAATTTCTTCTGCACTGTCTGAATAGATGATGGCTAACTGGCCCCTTCCCAGAGTGATCCTGTAAGAGACATTGAAATCCATACACTCCCTGTTTTTTTTCAGAAGGGCAGCAAAGCTGATAGCAATAAATCAAAGAAGATATTTGTAGGTGGAATCCCCCATAACTGCGGCGAGCCTGAACTCAGGGACTATTTCAATAGATTTGGAGTGGTGAGTATTGCCAAGTGCATAATACAAGTCAGTTCATACTGTCATTAAGAGTGTTGAATGGATGTGACATTGAACAGGGTCAGTACATATAAAAGGGTCAATTCAGTATAAAAATATATGGGACAAGATACAATAGGACAATTAATTATTTGTCCAAATTGAGTAGAAATATTTAATTGGAATAAGAAAGGACCCTGTCCAGTTTTCTAAATGGAGCCACTATTTCCCTTTGTCCCATTCAAGGTCACAGAGGTGGTAATGATCTATGATGCGGAGAAGCAGAGGCCCCGAGGTAAAAGCTGATCCTGTCCTTTCCCTCCCCTCTCCATACCTTACCATATTAAATCTAATGACAAACTATTCTGGCCCAAAGAGCGTAAAAAAATATCCCATTTAGCCCCAGGTATTTCATCTTGTTAATGCACTGTAACAGGAATTTTGAGTATGGTAAATACAAACATTAAATGGAACCCATACCAGGTCACTACGGTCTATATGAATTATAAGAAAAACACTAGTCAGAGAAAGTAAACTGGGTATATTAAAGCTTTTCAGATAAGTATATTGGTTAAAATGCTGGCTGATGTGGTTAGAGCACATTAATGAGCCCTATAATGTACACAGCTGTTAGTTCTTATTCTATTTTATCAGTAGAGTTTTGGATCTGGAACAGTTACAACTATTTATTATCCCAGTTAATGGCGCACATGGCAGCTCTCATGAGTGTCACTAGTTCATTAATATCTAATGTAAAGCATTAGTCTGTAAACAATAGTCGGGTGCCCATTTGTATAGCTAGGGAGCTATTTCTTAGTGTAATAATTCCTCTTGGTCATATTCACCTGAGTGTCCTCCCATGTAAGAGATGGGAGGCGAAGTTCACAGTCCTTATTTATTTGTAGCAAACTTAAGACTTGTGCAGCCTAAAGAAATCAAACAGTTGTTGTCTTTCAATGTCTGAGACTGCAGTTTGAGACTGACACTCGAAGTGCATAAGCAGAGATCTCTTCACAGGGAGTGTGAACGGGAGGAATAAACACACCTAAGAACTGTGTAATGTTATGTTTGTTTTTTAGGAGAAACATAAAGACAGTTATAAACAAATCCACCTTAAAACAAATATTGACACTGGATTTTGTTTTTGGTTGTTTTGTAGCTATTGCTGGTCATAACCAATCAACCAATTTTTTGTTTTGTTTTTTTTTTTAATTAAAAATGTCTCCACTAGTTTGGGCAGGTATTTGGAAAGGTATTAAAAAGCGTTCAAACAAAGAAACAAAGTAAAACTAACCAACTGGAAAGGAGACATGCTGCAGGAAAAATAGGTGCTCTGAAAAACACAGTACTTAATCACACCATGCAACTGGCGTATTGAGAACACTTTGAGTGTGTGAAAGGGGGGGTTGTCCTTCAAAGAGGCTGGTTGCAGCCTGTTATCACGAGAACAATGGAATAATTTTAAACCATTTTATTTCCCTTTGACTTTTCAGAACTTTCAGAGACCTAATTTTGAACTTCAGAAAGGTCCTTTTTTAAGTTTGTCCAGTTAAGTCATAAATGTATCATGAGTGTGTGACATGTGCCGACACTTTTAGCATGGATGGCCTCACCGGGAATCAGACCCGTGCCACCGGCGGTGATGGCGTTAGGCTCTGCCCATCGAGTTACAGTCACAGCTGTTTCATCTGCATTTGTCCTACATAGAAACGATGAAGCGGTCACTGACCCACAACATGCACCCCCCCCCCACTTCAAAACCCACTCACTGTTCACTCTCTGTTGGGAAAAACCCAGAATAGTTTGCCATTGGATTATAACATGATGTATTGCACAAGTAACAACCATTACGTAATCTTTAATAGTATAAACACTTTCTTTTACTAAAACCATTAGATGCTGATCATTGGAATAAGTTTTCTTTACCTTGATTTAGAAGTAACTGATACGTGTATCTTAAATGGCATAGTACGTGTTTTCCCATATGTAGACAGTTAAGTATTTTTGTAAGTAAGCCCTTTCTATTTTTCTTTCTTCTGTCCCCCTTCTTGTGAATGGTTTGAATGTGATTAACGGTGTCTCTTAAGATTTGTCTTTTCTCCTTTAGGTTACTGTGTATTGACGGGTAGCACAGAGGTACAGGCCAAACATAAATGCACCCAATTTTTTTTATTTTATTTTATTTTTTCCATTTAAAAAGAAAAAAAAAACTTGGTAGAAAATGAGGTGTACACAAAGCTGCATCAGTGTGTTCACCGAGGGTTAAGGAGGACAGTTTGAGTCATTTGGAAAAACAGGTATAACAGGGTTTTGTTCCTCCATATAAAGAATTTTATATGGACATATGCTTTTCTAAACAATTATTTTAACACAGACTCTGTGTGGACCAATCTTGCTTACGTGTGTATGACTTGATTACAGATATATATATATAATTTCCAAAAATACAAATTTGTAATATAAGATTTACATACAAAGTTAGAAAACAAATATTTGACTCCTTATATATTTGTGACATTTCAACATTAAAAGAATACCTAAAAAATCACTTTAAAATAGAAACTAACAATGTTGCTGATAAATTTTCTATGTACTGGTAAGCCACTAATTTGATATTGTTAAATTATTTCCTATTCTCCATCTAGTAGCCTTGGAAACAGTCTGCAGTTAGTTAGCTGATATATTAGGTTGGGTAAAATCCTTACAGTTTCAATTTGAATGACACCGTATGTCAAAACCTTTTATGGGCCAACTTGGTTTTAAATTTAGGTTGGGGGACGGGTCATTGACAGATGTTATTAATAGCAGTAGAGCATGAGGCTTGGGAATGTTTGGCATGGGACTAGAGGTCTCTAAAATCTCGGTTGTCTTGTAGGACATTTAATTGGATTCAGGTTAGGTCCCCAAGTAGAGATGTGCACCCAACCCAGTTCTGCCACAGAAAAAAGTTAATCAGATTGAAAGTAGATCACAGCAGCACACAGCAGCTTGTTAGCTCTGCAGGGTCGTCTGACAGATCCATCAGATGAAATAGTTTACCAAACATCTGGCATGGTCAAAAAGTTGTCGAACTTGTTGATGCACTTTGTGTATTCCCCGTGAAAACTCTAGAACAAAACTTCAGCTCATCAGTGTGGAAGACCAGTGTGGCCTATATCTTTGTGTTACCGTTGTGAGCAATATTTTAATTGTCCATTTTAGGCTTATCCTGGCTGACTCAAAAGTAAAATACAGAATTTGGGAAAGCTTGGAGAAAGCTTTAGGCATTCTACAGTTTGTGTTTCTCCATATTTTTGTGATGCATTAACAATGGCTGTTGCGAGTGTGTGCTCCACAGCAATATACCAAGGGACAGATCAAGGTGGGGTTTGGATGAAACAGCATGAAGTAATTACATGCAATATTGGCTCAATTGGAATGGATCAGCTACATGTTTGACCTTTTTATGTGACATTTCACTTCAAATCAAACCCGTCACCCTTCATGTGTAACATTTAAGCACTCCATTATTAATCTTCACCAAAAGTTTCTCTGCACAGTAAAGTTTCCTTTAATTCCCCAGGAGTTAGTTTTGGATTTGTATTGTCTGCGACATCATCCGAACCCCAGGAGCCTCTTGCTCAGTCTTGACGGATCCTCACTCTGCTGAAGCCCAATACTGTTCTTCATCTTGTGTTGTCACAACCCCCCTGCTACCTTGATTCACTCTTGGTCGTTGGCTAGGTTTTGGATTTATTACTTTCGAGGCCGAACAATCAGTGGACCAGGCTGTCAACATGCATTTTCACGACATCATGGGCAAAAAAGTGTGTAGTTGTAGTTTTATTTTACCCTTAAGATCAAACTGAGGCTTGGGCGACAGCGGGAAGTATACTATGATGCTGTTTGATTAATTAAAGATCATTTTCTAGAGGCTCCCTATTTGTGAATGCAGCATCATTAAGCCCTTAATATCTTAAATTGATTAGGCTGCTAATCTGATTTACACAATTATATTTTTTTTATTACATTGCATGTCTTTTACAGACTTATGCTTTCATGGTTTCTAAAAGCACTCATCCTTCTCTTGCTGTTATTACAGTTTAAATTGTCGCCCAAGGCTTTGTTTTAACTGACCACTCCTTTAGGGTGCCTCAATCATGTTAGATTGTACTCAGTAAATCAAAATTATGGTATTTTTCTGGTTTTTAGATGTGCTAAAATTGAAACCAAATGAATTAAATTAAGGCTTTAAATCCAACATGATTTTTCACATTTTAAATCACCTAAAGGATTGGTCCAGTCACTTCTGTTTTTGTTTTTTTCTTTCTTTCTTTCTTTCTTTCTTTTCTTTTCTTTTTTGTTTTCTGATGTTTTGTTGGCAGGTCACTTACATGTCAACATGTTTTTATTTTCTTTTTTCTTTTTGAATCGTTAAAGAAAAGCTCAACTCAGTGACCTCAGTTGAAGAATCTCCATACTGTGTCAGTTCTCTAAATCTAACAAATGAAAGTCTGTCTAAACTGCATAGGATGAGACAGTGCTATTTGCATAGCACTTCATAGTATTTGCTTTCACTCAGTATGTGCACCAGATGGATGAGGTTTACTGCACAGAGTCAATTCAGATAGTGTCAGGTAGGCTGCCTGTCCAGGAAAAATAACAATGCATCCGTTGTGGTGTAATATTTAAGCACAGCTCTTAACCTGCTGCCACTCCTTTGATTGTACTGTTGTAGGGTTAAACTGCCTGGCATCTCAGCTGAGTAAAACCAAGCAAAAAGACATTGACTTGGGTTTAAACTGCGTTTATAAAACCCTCTTCAGTTTGTTCCCCAAGAGAGTTGGTATGTATTTAGGAGCTTTTAAACCACCCTGCAGAGACCGTAACTGACAACAGCCTCCTCCTTGCCCTCCATGCAGATGGTAATGAGTTGTGGGTATGAGAAAATGATCGCAGTTGAGTTACATCCACTCTAATCTACCATTATGCATATCCTGTTACTGCACAAGTGGTTTTAGTGTTTCAAGGTCAGTCTGCAGTAGTTGACACATAGAAGACCTTTATGCATGTTTTGTAATGTATATTAAATGTTTGTAGGGGTACTTCTGTCTGTCTCCTTTCTTAGACATTTTTCCTTGTTGAGGCTGATTTTATGTAGGTGGTCCATTTATTAAGTATTTGGCTTTTTGTGTTTTTGGTTGAGGCTGAACAGTGGAGAGATGGCTGTAAAGTGTTGCGTGTCTTTACCCAGTTCAGAGTGGCAATCACAAAGACCTTGCCTATAGTCATCAGTTTGTTGTCAGTACCTTAAACCACTCATCTAACAGTGCAAACCATAAAGTAAATTATATTAACTGCCAGTTATTTTTCTCTAGAAAATGCCTACCAGCTAACTGTTTTTAAGGCCAGGAAATTTTAAATGCTTCCTTGAACTTGATTTTGTTATTCACCAATGTCGAATGGCAACAGATTTTTATTCAAATGTCACTGATTATTACATTAAAAAGATGAGCCGAATGAGCCCTCAGTAAATCGTTCAGCCCAACCTGTATACTCTCCACTGGTACCTGCTCCCCTCAGCTTTGCCCTCATTTCCTGTAGGATTAGGGGCTCAACTTAATCCATTGTTCTTGACTTGACATTACCTTATGCTGGGACTTGAGGGAGGCTGGGAGATATGAGTTACAAAATTAGAAATTGGAGCACATCAAACTGTGGAACAAATCCCAATTCTGCTGTTGGGGACTGTACAGAAGTCATGGTATCCATCACTCGTAGCTGAGATGCCCACGGGAGAAAGTGCTCAGGTAACCGCCGACGGCGGCGAGGCCGCTGCCAGAAACATGTGCATGTAATTAGGTCGACAGAGAAGGAAGAGGGGAGGCTGGCGAAGGTGGTAACACCTTAAAGCAGGGGAAGAATTTGCAATTCGTTTTCCTCCCGCAAGGTGACCCCAATAACTCAGCCTCTGTCTATTTATGGGTGGCTCCCCCTTAGTCTCAGCCTGTTTCTTTGCTCTGGTTAAGTGCTGGCAGCTTTGCCTAGTTATAGACAGGAAAGTTTTGTTATTGGGTCAACACATTTATACTTTGCTCAAAATTACTCAATTATTTTAGCTCTAGATATTAACTATATATAAAAATGAAACAAAATAAAAGGTGGCTTTTACTTTACTTTTACTTTACTTTTTTAATCAAAAATAAAGAAAGGACTTGGCACCATTATTGATGATCGATGGGATTTGGTTTGAAAACAATTTTCTCACTTTTGACACAGTATGAAGATTCAGATTTAGATTGAATTTAAAAAAAGACTGTTCATTTGTACTTTCTGCATGTTTACCTTATATTCTGTTAGAATTGAGATATCGATCTACATCCATTTCCCCTTAAAACTTATTCCAAACAAAATAAAAATTAAATTCTCTGTAAGCGTTAGCTGGAGAAAGGTAAGTCATGACCTTCCATTAGATGTCTTTATTTTATATAGGGCAGCTAATGACAAAGAAAGACAGACATCTATGTTTCTCAGGTACATTTCAAATCTTGGATCATTTACATCTTTGGTCTATAACTTTGGCCAGTGAAATTTCTGATTAGCACTGAGTACCTGAGACACATAGCCATACAGCCCTTCTGGCTACACAGTAATATTAATATATATAGCTGGCCCACATAAATTAAATAAATATAAAGTGAAATATTTCAAACTGGCCCAAATTGTTGAGATTAAGTACCAGTGATAGGACAGGTCTGTCTAGGTGAAGGGCTTCATTGACTTTTTACTGGTGTTGCCAAATGTGCCCTCCTTGTCCTTTGTCCAGGTGGAAGTAAAGAAGGCTGAACCTCGTGACAGCAAAGCTCCTGGCCAGCTTGGCCCTGGCCAGTGGGCACCCAGGGGCATCTTGAGTGCAGCTAATGGTTGGACAGCACAGCCTGCCCAGGGCTGGCAACAGCCTTATGGGCCACAGGGTGAGTGGGAACAAGTCCCAGAGCAGAGCATGAGAAGCTCACTGTTCAGAGGAAAACCACGCAGTAGCAGTTTAAATGTGTTAAATCCTCCTCAAACATTAACATTGTATTCATGTGCATCAGTTTGAATACTTAACTGTTATGTGAACATTTTATGTCTTATGCATCAGAATTGTCCTTAGTCTAATCATTATTTTTTTTTTCCTTCCTAAAGGAGTGTGGGTGTCGACTACCGGACAGCCCATAGGTAGGTCTTAGTCCTCCACTTGACAACACACAAACTGTCTTCCTTTTGGTATTTTGTGGGTTTCTTGTATGTTGTGTAACTGTTAGATTGCAGATGCATGCGTGATCATGTGCTTATCTCAAAATGCTTGTGTGACAGAACAGGGCTTGCACACGGTGTGGCCCATGGACTGATGACAGTTAACAGTACATGTTATCACTGATTCATAAAGGCTGAGGCTGCTGATAATTTGCTGCTCGAGACAGATGGCAGTATTGAATGGATTCCGGGCCTCCCTCTGCTATTGGTCAGGCTCGGCTTCATATCACCACCTCCGGGTCAACCTGCAGCACTCACTGCATTGTCAGCTCTGTGCTCGCTTGCAAGATACTTCAGTTTCAGATAGTACTCAGCAGCTTCAGTCTTTAAACCACTTGTCTGTCAACACTTTCTGTTAATCAGAGATGATGAGGAATTCAGTTTGATACAATTCATATTTATCTTATCATTGTCAGTGTTATTACCACTGTGCTCAATTCTTATTAGTCTTTGTTATTCTGTGTTGGGGTAGGCGGGTATGGACCTCCATTGTCAGCAGGCCGGGGAACCCCCGCGCAGCCACCATCACCCTTCAATGCATTCCTGGTCACGACCCCGGCGGGTGGCTTTGCTGCACCTCAGGGCTACCCTCAGCAGGGCTACAGCACCGCACCTCAGTTTGGTCAGTCATACTAATGTGCTTCCACACTATAAAATGTTGATTGATAATGTTGTATATAGGACGGCAGATGATGAATTCTATTTCTTTTTAAAGTGTTGTATAAAACCATGAGTTTTTAATGTAGCTTTACTGTTTCTGCAGTCATGAATGTTCGTGTCTTATCAGTTATGGATCTCATGACTTGCAGACACCCTGAATTTTATGAAGGCTTGTGAGTTTTTGTTTAAACTTACAGGTGAAACAAGCTGACATTGTGTAACTCACAGAAAAATTTTCAGAAAAAACAGTGTATTGGCAGACAGGTATTCAGTTTGATCTGGTAGTTGATATTTATTAAAGACATGTATTGGCTACACAGCACTTTGATTCCTATACCAGTTATAATGTGTTATATTTTTAAACCCCCTAATTTCCTTCGGGATCAATAAAGTATCTATCTATCTCTATATATCTAAATTGTAAGATTATAATATTTTGGTGAAGAAAGGGTTAATACCTTTACTAGCAGCACACTTTGTGTTGTGGTAATGGTGCCAGCAATCCTCTGCTGAACCAGTTTTATCTCCTTTGAGATTTTGTACACAAATGGTATAAAATGATAAGGCGACGCTAGAAAATAATTAGGAAAATCCTTTCTCTTTGACAGGTTACAGTTTTGGCACACCTCAAGCAGACCAGTATGCTCCACAGGTTCCTCCTCCACCCACGACTCCAGGAACTGCACCGCTGGGCTTTGCACCCGCCACCACACCAACTCAGGATTTGAGCAAAGCTCCCACCGGGCAGCCCGACTTCCCTTATAGCCAGTATGGTAAGACGAGCATTGTGCAGAAGGATGCTGCCCCTTTTCTCTCCCATTTTACTTTTCTATACCTCTCGCTCCTGCCCGTCTCCCTGTTTATTTTACTGGGTGCAGCTCCAACCTTTTTAGGTTTATGGATATTCCCCTTTGACAAGCTTGCTGATGGTACCATTTAGCTTGAACAGCTACACACGCATACATGCTTTCTGCATACATGAACCCCTGTGGCTCTGCCAAGAAGATACTGCTGAAGTTTCACCATATTCAGGAGTCCTCGGCAGTCATTTCAGTTGAGTTTTTTTCAGCGGGGCCTTGGATTGATAAAAAGATTGGTAGGTCTTGGTAGGTTTGAATTAGATCATCCTGCCTTGTGATGTTTGTTGTTTTCTATTTTGTTTTTATTTTATTTTGACTTGCCCTGAAAGTATAAAACATTTGATTTAGTTCAGGTGCCTCCCTGTTGATGTCTTTGCTGGCTTCTTTTCCTGGACTTGGCACGATTACCATAGAAGAGCACCAGCATGACAATATTATCTTATGAAATATTGTTTCTGGAATTCTACTTGTCCAACCTGCCAAGCTACCTATCTAATTTTTTCAACATGTCCATCACTGTTATTACACTGGAGCTTTGCATGCATGTCTGCAAAATGTGACCTTTTTCCCACTCTGTCTTGTAAATACATATAAATATTAGAGTATGGGGTTAGTCGTGTCTGTAGGCTGTACTTTGTGGTTTCTGTCTTTGTGGTCTTTGAACGGTGCTGCTGAACAGTCTATCATATCCTTTAGATTGTATTGGACCCGAATAATTAGTCTTCCTGGAAATCAGTTGAGCTGTTAAACTGTTGGCCACATTTCAGTCAACATTCAGTGCCTTGAAAATGAGACATTTTTTCAAGACACTTTACTAAAAAAAACAATGGTTTTTAGTTTCTATTATTTAAGACAGCTAAGGGCTTCAGTCACATGTTGTAAACTCGTGCATGATTAAGAGACGGAGATCACACTGAGAGCACAAATGGGGGCCGGAAGTTTTCAGATCTGAAACAAAAGACAGAGATAAAACTAACCACCATCCATGGAAAAGGAGCAGTTTTTGTCTTCGTTCAACACTGAGCCATTTACTTACATAAGCACCAAGTCAGATAACAGTCAGATGCTCATTCATAGCTTTCATCCAGTTTCTTGGCTGACTGGTGTTTTTTATTCTGACTTGGCTTCCAGCTGCTTCCAACTGCTTAATTCCACATCTACAGCAGTCCTGCGAGTGCTGCCAGTCATGACAGGTGCCCATCTTGTTCAGTGTTTCCTGCCTATCTTGTTCAGTGTTTCCTGCCTGTGCTTCCATCCAGCTTTTTGCTTTTTAGTGTCCGCTGCCTGTTCAGGCACTTTGTCTGGTTATCAGTTGGTCGAAACAACAGAGGCTTGCTAAGATTTTGTGAAATGAGCATAAAACGTGGTGCCCAAAAGCCACGCGAGATTTATAAACTGGATAAGTCATTTTGTTGTGTGTAAAATTAGCAAATGGTTATGGTTAGACAAAATTAGCTTGGATTTAATTAAGGTTATGCTTGGCTTAAAAGTAATATTCAGAAGTCGAAATGCCCTTGAATGCACCACCAAGGAGAATTCTCTTAGCATCCGTTTTGATGTAATTTTCCTAAGAGAACTGAGGGGTTATTCAAGTAACTAAACAAGACAAACAGAGAACTGAAAAGTCCGCACTTCTGTAACACAAAGACTTCAAGTGGCAGCTTGAAAGATGGGAAACAAGCCTAGAAATATGCACCATGCAATACCAATGGTTCGTTTTCTTGTTTCTAGTTGCTTTCTTCCCATATTTTTCAGATTTCATGCATCTTATAATTTTAATTTTAATTTGTTTTTTTAAGAATAATGCACATTTCACAAAATTTCCCGAGACCAGGCTGGCATGATAAAGTCAGGCGTGCAAGCGACTAGCTCACACATGTCTTGACTTCTAGGTGAAGCTGAAAAGAAATGCATTACAGAGCATAGTGCAGACCCAGTAAATAAGTGTAAATGTACAGCTCTGTTAGCACAGTAAGAGGGGGAACTATGTAAAGTAGTCGGCCAGCAGTATGTGGGTTCAGTCAACCTGGTCTCCTCATCTCCCTGATAGGCTTGGGTAACTACCCTCAGGACCCCTCTGCCTACGGACCAACGCGTCCTTCTCACAATTATGGTCAGGATGAGCAGGGAGGCTATAGTTCAGGTAGGTGCCAGCATCGTCTTCTCCAACCACAAAAGCAGCATTTATTCAGTAATATAGTACTTAGAGCTGCAACTTGGTTCTTTGCCTCTTTTCTTTTGCTCTGTGTTTAGTATTTTGCATGTACATTTTGCATGTACATACAAATTACTCTGTGTATTCTTGTATAGTAAAATCCAGCTATTGCCAGCCCCGCAGCTGAGTGGATTTGAAAGAAATTTAAATTTGGCAAGCTGATCTGCAGGCATGTCATTTCCCTCAGCAGCTGTAGCTTTACTATACCAAGACCAACCATGTCCTCCTTTTTTGTTCACTTTCTCTGTCTGCATTGCTTTGCTGGTTGTAAAAGGATGATCTAATTGTCAGAAAATTTGTTCATGGTTCAGTTGTCTCTATGCATCAGCAGTCCATTCATCCATTGTTTTTTCCCCTTCATGTACTGTCTCCCCATTTTAGCTAAAGGGGTGAGAAAGGAAAGCCGATTTAAAGGAAACCAGTAAATTTCAATTTCTCTTATTCTTCTGTCTCATGGTCCTTTTGGGATCACTCCTTGTTTCAGTTCTTTTTATAAGAAATGTGTTTTATATTTTCTAATTTCCCCATTTTCTTTCTCTCTTTTCATTCCAGTTGTTCATAACTATCTCTGAAACACTATTTGATGCCTTCATTCTTTTGTTAACTGGGTGTTACCAGGGTTGGAAAATATCCAGTCACCACAAGCAAGTTTCTAGCTGGGACGGCGCAAACTCACTACTGTAAATTTTGAAACCCTGTTTTGCTTAGATGGTGGCTGCTGGATTTTTTATTTCTTTTTTGGTAAGATTGGTTTCCTTCCCTGGAAGTCACTGTGGTTCCGTTGTGTGTTTGCAGGGAGATGGTGCCATCCAGTGTGTTCATATATAGAAGAACATCATAAGAGTTGCTCTTATCCTTCAAGAGAATTTAAATATTGATTTTTCTCAATGGAGCCAGTTAAAAATGTTACCTAAATTAAATTTAAACTTTCCTTGTA
This sequence comes from Bujurquina vittata, assembly GCA_015106715.1. Lineage (NCBI taxonomy): Eukaryota > Metazoa > Chordata > Actinopteri > Cichliformes > Cichlidae > Bujurquina > Bujurquina vittata. The sequence continues at coordinate 14,508 of VUQK01015866.1, forward strand.
CTGTTTGCATGTTTTAACGCACACAGGCTTTGACATAAAAGACCTAGTTGAAGGATTACCGAAGCAGTTGGAAAAATCCACCATGAAACCCTGAGAAAAGTTCAGTTTCCTGCTGTTTTCCCACTACTAGTCAACCAGCGCATACTGCTTTTCTATAACTGTTTTGTTGCTTGGTGCACACCTTTACTCATGTCAGAGTTTATCTAGTGCACATAACCAATACAAAGTTATATATGTAGAAAAGAAAGAAAGGAAAAAAACAAAGAAGTTAGTAAATGAATGTTGTGGAAACAAATCATCTCTGCACTTACATGTCTAATGTACCTGGACCAAGCAACACGGACCATAATGTGTACTTTCATGTGAGAGGCATTATTGAGCTCACAGCTGGGTACGCTGTGAGAAGTAGTGTTGGATTTTTCCTTAGCATAGAAATTCTAAATGTTTTATATTAACATTATTCAATAAAAGGATTTAAGTTGTAAGGCTTCCATCTAAACACTGTCTGGAGAGCTTGACATTAACACCTCCTCCTGCTCTGCTCCTTCCTTTCTGTCGTTCACTTCAGGGTACGGTCAGGACCTGACAGCCTTTGGCCACAGCTTCGCAGACCCCAGCCAGCCGACAGCCTCGTACGGTCCCCCGACAGCACAGCCCGCCGCCGCTCCCCAGCCTGCTGCCAGCGCGTTTGGTAGAGGGCAGAACCACAACGTACAGGGCTTCCACCCGTATCGACGCTGACCACAACCATCACCACCACCCCGGGCAGGACCGCTGTGTAAAGTTCAGAAACAAAAAATAAGAAGTCAGGGAAATCTGTGTTCTTGCTAAAACGTAAAACTGGAGTTCTGGATGTTCCTTAGGAATGTTGAATGCACAGTTTGTGAAACAGGGATTCCAGTAAATTTAAAAAGGGTGTTTTGTCTTTTTCTTTCTTTCTTTCTTTTATTTCATTTTTGCATAAATTAAAGAACATTCAGCAGAAAGAAGCTTTTATTCCCCACCCCCAACCCATATTTTATAGTAGAAACAAACTACTTTGCAATAATGTTGTCTGGTCAAACACTAGCACAGAGACTATATGTAAAGAGACTTGCCTATGAATATGTATATTTATGGTTGACACAAATGAAAACAGGGTCTCAAGTTTCCTCAGCTTTAAATTCTAGGGAAAATGTTTTTATTTTTCATTTGGTGAATTTTGTTTACTTTCTGAGCCTTTAAAGTTTGTTTAAAATGGAGATTATGAATATATATATATTATACACAAACTGTGCAATTTTTTAAAAAGGAAAATTTTGTACTATAAATGTACACTTTGCTTGTTTTTTTTATTTAAAGATGTAGACTTCCCTCAGGTGGCTGTTTTGGGTGCATTTTTGCACTTATGCAAAAAGTAAAGATGAAAAATTATTACAAAAATAAACGTTTTAAGGATAAAATGGTTGTGTGATCTCAGCTGGGTCTCCTTCTGGTGTTTTGGTACAAAGCAGTGCCAAAAAAGGGTTTAAGTCATTTTTTTAAAAAAAAAAATCACAGCAGAATTTGTCACTTCTGATTTATGATTGTTTTTGACTACTATCAGACAAATGAGGGTGAAGGGGTCATGTTTTCATGTTTAACTGTTGGCTTTTTGTGTTTGGTATTTCACTGACTAAAACTGATTAATGGAGGAAAAGCTCGTTAGATTGATAAGGGCAGAGATTATTAGTTTAAGTCCTAAGTTGAAACAATAAGTCAGGTTCCTGAAAGGCTTCAGATATCTCCGTTTAACAAAGTAAATTTCACTACAAGTATACAGATCCATAGACGTCTACGATACAGATCAAACAGAGCTGCGTGACTGGTAATATCCGGGTTAAAGGTCGTAATTTTTGTAACGCTGTTGGGCTTTGATTCTATTTCCGCGTTGTTAGCGTATTAGCATTAAGCTACATGGTCTCTGAAAAGTAGTTAACTCTGATTAATCCCGACTTTTCAACACAGACATCTGTTCGACAAAAGGAGGTACAGCTTCAAGATCTCCGGACAGAAAGTGTAAGATGAAAACGTGTGATTATTTTTTGTTTTGCTTTGTTTCTTTCGTTTTCTGATTGGTGCTGTTCTGGTTCACCTCTTAGCTAGCTTACTAGTTTCTGTTCTGTTTATAATAGGCGGCTAACCTGTTAGCTTCCAGCGGAGCATGGTATCCACAGGGAGTTTGGATTATTGGATGATTAGGCAAACTTTGACATTTAAATGACACTCGGACAAAAGTCGTCTTTTAGGCAGTTATTAGTGTCAATCAGCGGGTGTGTCAGTCTGAACAGAAATGGTGAAACTGAGTCGCTGTTTCTAACACGAATCTGCGTTTATGGACAAACTGAGAGGACGAGCTCAGAGACATCTATGTTAAAAGTAAAACATTAGGTAGCGTCCGAAGAATCTGCGATTAATTGTCCCAAGCTTGCTGTCGTTAGAAGTTAAATGCAATGACAGCCGTTTCTAAATATGCACCAATATTTTCAGGATGACCAGACAGGTGTTGGGTACAGCAAGGTGGGATATTTCCAATATTTCATTATTTTTTTTATATTTAGTTTGTTTGCTGTTCAGTACTTCAGGGTCTCCCTTTCTCATGAACTTTTAATAAACTACTGTAAGACTGCAGTTTTTAACAGTTGTGATACATATTTTACATGATAAAGACATGTTTCTTGTTGAATGATATACACTCATCGGGCACCTCATTAGGCGCACCTGTCTAGTACCAGAATGAACCCCCATTTGCCTTCAGGGCTTCCTTAATTCTTTGTAACACATATTCACAATCCTACTGACTGCATGTCTTTAGACTGTGGGAGGAAACCATAGTAACCAGAGAAGACCCATACAAACATGGGGAGAACATGAGCTTTGTGACATGGTTTGTTATCCTGCTAGAAGTGTCCATCAGAAAATGAGTACACTGTGATCATAAAGGCATGGACATGGTCAGCTGCAGCATTTAAATGATGCTCAGCAAAGGGGCCTCAAGTATGCCAAAAAAATATTTGCCACACCATTACACCACCAACAAATTGTTGATACAAGGCAGGCTAGATCCATGCTTTTGTGACGTTTACATCCATTTCTGACCCTACCATCTGAATGGTGCAGCAGAAATCGAACTCATCAGACCAGGCAATGTTTTTCTAATCTTCTATTGTACAGTTTTGGTGAGCCTGCATGAATTGTAGCCTCAGTTTTCTGTTCTTAGCTGACAGCGTGGCGCCTGGTGTGGTCTTCTGCTGCTGTAACCCATCTGCTTCAAAGTGTTGTGTATTCAGAGATGCTCTTCTGCATACCTTGGTTGTACCTTGGCTGTAATGAGTGGTTATTTGATTTTCTGCTGCCTTGCTATCAGCTTGAGGCAGGCTTGCTGTTCTCCTCTGACATCAACAAGGCATTTTCACCCAGAGAACTGCTGCTCACTGGATACTTTATTTTTTCCCCAGACCATTCTCT
>VUQK01015866.1:34942-57699 GCA_015106715.1 Bujurquina vittata
GAGAGTTGCTCTCCCCCTCTGTGGCCGTCCAGGTCGACGCCTGCTTCCTGAGCTGCTGCCTCCTGAGCTGCTGCCTCCTGCTCCTCCTGTCTCCGCTGGCTCGCTGCCCGTGTACAAACAGGTCATCGTCGTCTGTGGGGAAACCTGAGAGAAACAGAAAACTGATCAGTTGATTCAGAAAGCTGAGGGCGAAGGTCAGTCTAAACAGCTGCACTGTCTGCTCAAAGTTTGGTTTTTATTTAAGCACCTCGCTTAAAACGAGAATGGAAACCTTTTGTCTCCTAGAAATAATGAATGTGCAGTCGGTGTGTTTTTAAAAAGCTGCTGCCCTCCTTTTGTCTGACCTTTGGACTGCTCGCAGAGATCTGCCAGCGAGTCAACATTATAAACTCAGGTGTAAAGGTGAACCTCTTATGTCACTTGTTGTCATTCATCTGTAGTTTCTGCGTCTGCGCTCAAAGCTGGCAGGTTTATAAAAAGAGACTCGCTGCTTCGCTTCCCTTTTTGATTTTTTCAGTGCGCTGAAGGTCTAAATTCTTTCCCTATTTTTTTCTTTAATAACAAATAACTCAAAATTTCCCTCAAACAGTACAAATGTTACCTGATTCTGTGTGGATCTGCTGAGCCTCGCCCCTCAGTGCACTTTCTCCGAGTCTCCTCCTGTGTGCCTTTAATCTTTTATGTGCAACCTGCGGGACAGAGAGGAGGGAAAATATAAGCTTTCCAGTCTTCAGTCAAAAACAAAACAAAAAAAACAAATTCATTTGGCAATCCGGGATCATCCTGGAACTCTAACAGGTGTTGAGCAACATGTTGATGTGCTGTGACCCACCTTACTCTGCAGTGCTTGTAGTTGCACGCTCTGCTTCTCCAGTTTGTCCTGCTGCAGATTCAGTTTCTCCTCCAACTGGTCAATGCGTCTGTTCTGAGCCGCCACCAGCCTCTGGAAACAGCAGGAAGAAACATGCCATGAGCTTCATGGATGCTATCCGTCCGTCTTGGATGGGAGGTATTTAAATTTAGAACTGGACTTTAAACAGAAGTATTTGTGTTTAAAAAGATTACAGTTATAAGTTTTGTATACCAATTTAAAGGTGCTATTACAGTCTGTTAAAATGAGTGTGGACGCTATACTGCTCTGATGTTTCTACGTGGTTAAAGATCAGCCTCACAAGAAAAACAAAACACGAAAGCCTTCTTCTTGCTCTCTCACCTGGATGAATGGGACTCCTGAGTGACCGCTGTCGTTGCTGTCCAGCGTCCTCTCTGTGAGCACTTCCTGCAGCCAGTCCATCCTGGAGTTTATATCCTCTGTGTGCTTCTTCACGTCCTCCACCTTCACGTTCACCTCCTCAGCCAGCTCTGCTGCCAGCCTCTGCCTCTCCTCCACCTCCTTACTTTTGGCCTGCAGGGCTTCATCTTGCTCCTGCTGCTTCCTCTCCAGCTCAGCCACGGTGCTGTTGAAGGCTTTCAGCCTGGCATGGACATCACCCATCTGGGCTTTGGCCTTGTCCACGTGCTCCTTCAGGCCCAGGCCGAGCTGGAGGAGCCCGTGGGCCACCACGTTCACATCGTCCCAGGAGGCCTGTTTCTCCCGGACCCTCCTGTCAGTGGGGAAACCGGCTGCTGCATGAACCAAGATTGTCAAGAGGAGGATGACAAGTTGAGGCATCTTCATCTTTGTGGTCTGGTCTGGTGTCGGTGCTGCTGCTGATGTCTGTCTCTTGTATGTTGTGTGCTGCTGAGGGTTTTTATAGCTCCACGTGCAGCACAGTGCTCCACGGATTGGCTGCCTAAAGGTTAAGGAGGAGGAGGAGGAGGGGGAGCAGGGGGCGGGGAAAGTCTCACAGCGAGCAAAATGATGCAATGACAGCCTGAATTTCTGGTTGTATACTCTCTAATGCAGGATCATAACACATTTACAATTATTAACTGTTATTATCTATTTAGTGTTTTTATGTAGATGAAATTATGACATATTTGCCTTTTGTTCCCACTCTGTTGATTGCAGTTGCTACAAAGACACTGATTCATTCACCTACACCACAGAGCTATTAAACTGTCCCTGAAAGCATCCATGAATCAGATGTGTGCTATTAAAAACATTCTCTTTTGGTTGCCTGGCTGATAAATCAGCTGGTGCAGTATTTATTTCAGCTCAAGATGAATTTAAAGCCTTCTAACTGGCTTTATAATTCATCTTGAGCACACCTTTCTGCCCCTAAAACATCAGTTTTTCACAAAACGCTATGACCGCTCCCAGCTGGGTGGGTTTTTTGACCTTTAAAACGAAAACATTGATAGTTAAATGTCTTTAATGATCTCAGAGAGTGAAGTCAGCAGTTGCTGAATCAGGAATGCTGGTGAACAGCAGAGGCTGAGGAGTCACTGTGAGAAGTAGGGGAAAGTTCAAGCCTTCAGGGCCTTTTACACACTCGTTCCTGACAGCAAAATCCAAGCAGCACGCACACTCACGCACTCTCGCGGACATGAGGAACGTGATGCTCTTGTTCTGCCAGACACTGAAACTCGCTCACGTACGTGTCAGCAGGTCACGGCTGTGCCGCACTCCTGTTTCACAACTAATCACTTTAGACAATGAACTGACCGCTTGATCAATAAAGAAATCAAAGAAAAACTTCTTTAATAATTAATTATTATTAGCTCTCAGGTAAAACTTGACAGTTTTTCCAACACTGCAGGGAGTCTGAACAATTAATTTGGACTAAAAAGAAAAGACATTTGAAGTACTGCATTAAACAAGTCATAACCAACAACAAACAACTAAAACTTAAAGGTCAGCACGGTTAATGTTTGACTGGAATTGCTGAGTAACAATGTGCTGTTATGGTGGAAAATAAATACTAAAAATGGTTTCAGTTGTAAGTAAAAGTGAAAGAAACCTCTGCACTTTTTCCATCTCTGACTCAGAAGAGCAGAAACTGGAAACAGTTTGAGCTGCCATTCATTTAGATTTGCCTTGGACATTTGTTTAATTTGTTTGATTTTAAAAAAAGACCGCTCAGATTAACTCTATTTACCTGGTTACAAAGTACAGCAAGACAAACACGTGTTCCTAGTACAGTCATTCACTCTTAAATTCTTAAAATGTTTTCATTATGCAGTGGTGTGCCCAAAAAGCTGTGTACTTCTCAGACCAGGAGGATTTGTGTTTTTACATAATGAACCCCTGCAGAGAGCAGGGCACTTCCTGAATGCTGGATGCCGGTGCACGTAGGCTTCCCCCATGCTGCAGGCTGCTGTTCTGCACGTACCCCCCGAACCTGCTGTACTCAGCTGACCTGAGGCAGACCATTGTCCTCAGTCAGCTGCACAGGCGGGTCTCCATCCTTACTCAGCTCTCTCAGGACGCAATGTTCGCCTTGCACGTGAGGCTGTGCTGCTTAGAGGTCTGCATGCCCATGCATCAGTTCAGTTATAATACCAGCTGATTCCTGTAGTGTGCGTTGCAGAGAGCTGCAAGAGGATCAACACAGTCAGGAGAAGCAGGAGGAGGATCAGGGCGTCTCGATAAATATCAGCCTGATTTCAGTTTGTGCTTGTGGTCATTGCAGGATGTTATGAACCTGGCACCAGTTTTTCCAGTTACTCTGGGATTCCAGATGTTTTTATTGGCCTCCTCAGCAATTTGGGAACTAACACAGACTGTATACAAAAGATGAACAAAGGACAACATATTGGTGCTGGAAACTTTCTGCTGTTTGACTTTCTGACCAAACTGTGTTTAAGCCATAGACAGCGTAAAAATGAAAGTAGCCACCATAATGTTACCTTTTACTTTTGGACTTGAAGCTTCAACATTAGCATTTAGCGCCACCACCATGTTGGTTTCTTGAAGCTGAGCATTTTATTATGGGAGTCTTATGCAGACCCACTAAATGCATGTCTTTGGAGTACAGTGGAGTACCTGGAGAAAACCCACACAGACACGGGGAGACTACAAACTCCACACAGAAAGTCCCCCGCCAAAGAGGATTTGAACCCACGACCTTCTTGCAGTGGGGCAACAGTGCTAACTACCAGGTGGGATCGTGAGTGTGAATGCTTGTCTGTCTCTCTGTGTTAGCCCTGTGACAGGCTGGTGACCTGTCCAGGGTGTACCCTGCCTCTGGCCGTGTGACAGCTGGGATAGGCTGAAGAAAATGGATGCATGGAGTCTAATGCAGACAGCCTCAAGTGGTGATTTGAGGAACTGCAAATTTTAGGCACTTAAACTTTGGTACTTTTTTTTAAAAAAATGTTGATTTTACTGTAAACTGCAGCAAGCTATTGCCAAAACCAATTTTTGTTTCATTTTATTCCCTCAATTGACCTTGTTCTCAATCAGCTATATATCATATATTGTATAAAATCTGCATTAAAATCCAACAAATCCTGCACATTTTCTGAACAGGAAATCTACCCTCAAAAATAATTCATGCCCCAAATGCTTGACTTTAAGTAATTTGACTAGAAATTTTTTTATGTGCTATTGTTACATGAGTACAACATAAAACTTGAAATCTGGTCGAAATAAATTTACTTGATTGGTATACAGTACGCTCAGCTTATACAAAGCATATTTTCTCAAATGAATAAAACTTTGATTTTATTTATTTCAGCTGCATTATACACAAAATTATTGCTTCATGTTTATGAGGGCAAAGGTTTTTTTTGAGTGTAGGAAGTTTTGCACAGATGGTCACATTTGGTTTAAATCTTGCATTTATATGCTACAATCATTACTAAATATAGTGCACTTCACTTTAGTCATGTATTCAATTTGGTACTATGACAAAGTTCAAATCTAGATTGCTAGATAGCAGTGACCTCCCTACATATTTACCTTTCGGTTTTTAAATGACGGCACTGACAAACAGATCAACATCATGTAAAGACAAAGGTTTTACCATCATGTGTAAGTTCCCATCTGTCTCTTTGAAAGGACCATCATCACGGAGCTGGATAACACTGTCTGTCTGATTAAAAAGAAAACAAACACAATATTGCTTCCAAACAACAGCCTGTGATTGTCTGCAGATTCAAAATCTCAAACTTGTAGGAAGTCAAAACAACCGTCATAATCTAAAAAAAGCCCTGTAACCTCCTTCCTTTGTTTATTATCCACAAGGGCACCCTAACTGTGCAGATTACAGCCACACAGCATGTCCCGTGCACATGCACAGTACATGAGTTTCCAGAGCGGAGCGGGGGATTTCAGGGAGACGGTGTCCTTAGGCACCAGTGGGTTAGTGTGTGAAAGGTGAAGATGTTGCTACATGTCTGGTATGTTGCATCAGCCTGTAACGGGCATGGGGTGTCCCACCCAGCTCTGTATGGTATCAGACATGCTGGGACTCTGAATCCGAGCTGCTAAAAACGTGCAGAGGTGCTAGAGCTGGATCAGCAGCCAATCGCTTCCTTGTGTGATAATAATCAGGAAACGCAAATAACAAAAATCAAGAAATTATAGACGAAGATGCAAAGACTTGAGAATATCAGAGACAACTATCACATGTGGAGTCCATCACTGTGTGATTTCCCTTCAGCAAAGCCTAATTCAACAATTTTGAAAGGAACTTTTCTGGACTTTGTTTCCAGGCTTTAAAAAATCCTGCTCATGATGCCCAGTTACAGGTATCTTAATCTCGGGTGTCAGGTGAGTGACATAAAGACGAGGCACAAAGGGAAAGAGAGTAAGATGAGATGGGGATGCACAGCCGTTAAACTCAATCCCTTATTTTCCTTATCATCCTGTGCTGCCATTATCATCCTGCCATCATTCCATGAAGTTTAGTTCCCAAGTCCGCAGCTTCATCCACTCCTGGGATACAGGCTGTTTCTTCCATGTTCATGCCATCACCAAAGAGACAGAGTTAGGATTTTCTCAGCGGTATGTTGAGGAATTTTATTCATTTATTTTTTTGCAGAAGTGTTTCAATAGTACCTGTGAGGAGCTGCAGCTAAGGAGCAAAAGGCCTTACTCTGCTGGAAAAGGACGCTTTATTATGGCTTTGTAGATTTTAGTTCAGCAGTTACCTTCACGCTGTCCTACACATTCATGTTTAATTTAGGCTAGAGCGATGCCACTCTCAACAGGACGGGTACCTCTTTCTTGCTGTTGATAACAGCATCTTAAAGGTTCTGCCGGAGCTAGGCTGATCATTTCCCCCCTTGTCTCCAATCTTTATGCTAAACTATGACCTTATTTCCATCACATCTGTGCCTATTTTAAATGTTTATGACTTTTTCTGACTAAAGAAGACAAATCTCCAGCATTACAAAAACAAAGTCTGATTTAACTTTTTATTTATTTATTCATTTTAACAGCAAGCTGCCTTCCTTTCTAGTCTGGCTGCCGTTTTTTTAATCTCTACATTTGGCAGAGCAGAAAAGTGGGTGAAAGGTAACGCTCGTGCACGGCTCGCACATGGCTCGTGCGCTGCTTCATGTGTTGATGTCATGAGGGATTCATTAAAAACAGCTGTTATCCATGACTGGATGGCTGGTACTCCATTCATGGACTTTCTTCACACTGACCTTTTACCCAGTTTCCCTGCTCTCACAGCATCCCCGTGTTACAACTCACTCTGGGACTGGGTGGCTCTTTTTTTTGTTGTTGTTGTTCTTCTTCTTCTTTTACACTCTCTGAATGCACTTTAACCCAGAAAGAAGTGTGGTTTCCTCAGGGTGTCCTCTCTCTGATCAAACAGAGACGCAGAGCCAAAGACATGTAAGTCAGAGGTGAGCCGAGTGTTGACTGCAAACACACACTGACTTTTTGTGTTGATGTGAGTGTGTTAATGGGATTTTCTGCCTGCTGTAAATCCCTGTGAGTAAAAGCAGCACTTTGAGTAGAAACTCAAGACTTTCCTAAATCAATGTAAATGATTCACGGTGTTAATTTAAACACACTGCAGTCATACATAGAGGACTTGCATATATTACAGGACTCATTCTTTCTTTTCTTTTTTTTTAAAAGCAAAAGCAAACCGAATGAAGCAAACAGATGTTCCAAATGCTAATGTGCTGCTACTTTTTTCTACTGTAAAAGTTGAATAATAGTCTTCTATCAACTTCATTTCCCCCTTTGCCTTAAACAGGGATATTTAAGATCTCCCCACAGCTTTCCCGGAGACACTTCAAAAGCTTCAGCTTGTATTTTGATGTAGTTCACGGTGGATTTTAAAGTGTACTTTGGATCGTTGTCCTGGCCAACATGTTCTTTAATGCTGGACATTTGAATCCAGGATTTGTTGATATTGTGTTGCTGGAAGAAAAATGCATTCCTGTGTGTGTCTGCCTGCAGAACAAAGTGTCTTCATTTTTGCTTCTACTCAAAATAAGCTTCTGTGTGCAGATGGTGCGTTTGCATATTTCATACGTGGATTTTTGTGATGAGATCACAGATTTGATTTAAAAATCTTCTTTGTGATCTTGTTTTGACTTTCATGATTCCTCATGGCTCCCACTTTTTTGTGTAACAAAGGAAAAAAATGCATGTCTAAACTGTTTTGGCATCTTTTTTGTAGTCTTGACCTGCTTTGTATTCTGCGGTTCAACAGGTATCCAACAGTATTGAGGTAATAAATGTTAATGATGAAGGTATAACAGAGGACAGTACCCTGTTCAGTCCATGTGTTGGTCCAGGAGGAGGAGGACGTGGTAGCAGGAGGGTGGCGCTCAGATCTGAAAAGGCACGATGGCAGAATTTAAGGTGATGTTTAAGGTTCAGAGGGCAGAAAGTTCGCTGAAGATCTGTGACGTGATTGTGACAGAAAGTGATGGAGAAAGGCTAAGCAGCTGCAACACACATGAGTGACAGATGTTCTTTACCAAACGTTTTTCTAACAGTCAGCTCTGGAAATGATGTTAGATGGCAGTTATATGTGGAGCCTAATGAGTTGTTTAAGGCTTAATGAGGTCAAAGAGTAGTGAGGTTGTTTTATATGTTTGTGAAAAACATCACCATTTGACAAAAGGTCCATTTCAAACATTGTTTGCTGCAGGAGTCACACCATTTCACCTAAAACTAATGTCCCATCCAATACTTTATTCTACTGAATGTCATCACTTTTCTGCGGGTGTGGTGCACATTATGTTTGTTGTTCTTCTCTAAACGATAGGTCCATGTTTCCGTAAAGAAATTTCTGATTTAGCAGAACTTTGCACGCTGATTTGTGGCTGGCACATTGCTAAACCCGTGACTTTGATTGCTCAGATGATATTGTCACCCTGTCTAATAGCCCAATACTAGAAACTCCTGTTTCAACATAACAGAAACTCATGAATGTTTCAGGAGTAATCTGGCTTTGAGCTCACCACTTCATAAAACAAAAAGAACTCCATGACCTCTGCTCTCTTCCCTTAAAGGAAAACTCTCTTTTTTTTGGTATTAACCAGGTATTAACCTCTGTTTCATGCCCAACGTCTATTTATTCAAAATGGTTCATTGCTCCCTTCATCCCATTACTTAACGCTACTTACTTGGCTGCAACTTTCTTGGCAGGCCATGCTGCTCTTTTTTACACATCTCACCTTTTACCCAGAAACCAGGAGGAAGAGAAAACATCGGTGCGTTCACCAGAAAAAACTTGCTCACTGCATGTGTAGCGTATTCTTAGGTGATTATACAGAGTGGAATCTAATAAGGATTCGAGCCACAGGCGAAACAATCAGTCTTCAATCAGACTTCTGGTGTGTGCTTTGAGTTTCTCTGAATATTAAACAGTCCTAGAATTCATATGAGTTTCCACAAGACCTTGATTATTCAAGTGTCACTGAGCAGCTCAGAAATATGATATTCATCATTTTATATCCAGAGGAACCTTTACTGAAACTTTTAGATTGGCTGGTTTTCAGTCAGCTCATTAAATTCTAATAAAATAATATTTTTTTGTCTTTTATTGTAAAAAGAAAATCATCACTTTTTTTGCGGATGAGTGATATTTAGTAAACACTAACATTAAACCTGCTCCAATTATCTGCTTCACTTTGCTTCATTGTCCTAGTTTTAGTAAATGTTAATATTTCTTTTCATAGCATTGATCCAGAAAAGTTCTCAACAACTACTTGATGAGCTGTCCTCACTCAGGTAAGGCTGTAATTTTCCACTTTTCCTGTGAAATATTCACAAACGCCTTTCATGAACTGGCTCTAGAGGTTTGGACTTTCCTGTCATCAGATCCAAGTGCAGTGAAATTGATATTAATGTTCCCATCAGGACAGACTGTATTGACTTTGGAGGGCTACTGGCTTTTCTTGTAGCGCAACCATCAGGTCAGAGAGTTTTTAAGCAGAGAGAATTTAAGTAACCTTTTTTGCATTTAAATAACACAATCATAAAGCAGCACATGGAGAGCGGATCATGAAGAGTTTCATAAATCATTGGACTCATTTCTTGATTTTTGACATAATAATTCACGTAAAAGCTGTATTGGTTTGTCAGTCTGTGTGACTTTAATCACTTGATCACTCTGTAATTCCTGTTTTAGCTCTTCCCTTTTCTCTTAAACGTGGATTTGCGTGTGAGTAAAATTCTCTGTGGGTCAGAGCCAGTGCAGGCAGGGTGTTTAAGTAATTCCATTTTTGTAAAGAAAATTAACAAAAAAGGGCTGGCAAACTGCACATCTGGCATCAGAAGCCTGACAGAAAAACTTAAGAAGCTAAAATATTATCAGTGTGCAGCTTACGCCATCAGTCAGTAATACTTAAGTGATTATGTGACGCTGTCGCGATAAATAGTAGAAGATATTAATGATGCTGTTTATTAGTCGTCTCTGTTGTATTGTTGAGTTAAGTTATATGTTGGGGTGCTCTACTTCAGGTTGTTTGGATGACTAGCTCTAGATTCATACTCATCTATGATTAAATTTATATTTTTTGTTACCTTGCCCACTGATGGGTGGAGGGAGCTTATGTTGTCATCCATTTTTGTTTGTTTGTTTGTTTATTTGTCTGTTTGATGGAAGTGATGAAACTTTGTGGAAATATTCCTTATATTCATTATGACAGGGGGCCAAAAACATAGGATTTCATTTCCAAGGTCAAAGGTCAAGCTCAAAAAAATTTTGGTGAAAAAATCCCTCTCTCATTATTGGCAGTGACAGTGAATTTTTCATCTGTCGTGATGGAATTTGGTACTCAGGTATATGATGGCATTCTCTATAACGTGACACTATTTTAAATGAAAATACAACAATGCAAAGCCAACTACACAAAAATCACACATATACAATTCATATCTCAGCTTGTTTTTCTTTTTTAATATTTTTTTAGACGATGCTGTCAGCGTACATAAATGGAATAACCTACATTCAGGCTGTATCTGCCATTATCTGTTATAATGGTAAAATAAAAACATAAAATCATATTTTACAGTTTTTAAATTTATGATGGAATATGACAGCATCGGGTGGTATCTCCTGCAGCGTAGTATCGTCATATAGAAAATTTGGGGTGGGCGAGGTTCTAGTTTTTTATTCTTTAATTTTTTTTGGAAATTATGAGCATTTACGGGCCCCGAGGCCTTGAGACCAATGCACATGTATTTATGACTTCTTCCTCTGTGGCCTTGCACAAACTCTCCTTTAAAGCTGAAGTGAAGAAAACATGTTTTGCTTCCAGCGTTTTCTTGGACTTTGACGCATGCTGATGGACAGGTATCCTCCTACCTCCATCCTGTCAGTACCACTAACTGCTCAGCGGGGAAATGATTTTAGAGGTTATTGTTCTGATAAAGAGCTGCTGGTGTTTGGCCTCCAACATTGTTTTTCCTCCCCGGTCGGTAACCATGTACAAAGGTTTCTACAATGTTACCATGAAAGGTAGCAGTGGGAGTTTAAATCCTGCAACATGTACGTGATGAAACACGACAGAAGCAACAGATTACCAGGACACACAACCAACTCTTGGCACCGTTTTCTGTAGACTTTAAAGTTTTGCAGTGATTTTTATTGCAGTGTTTGTCACCAATTGAATCCTTTCTTGGTTGATGATGACTGGAACGTGCTGCGATCTCAGGTTTGTGTTTACAGGTGGTTTCTCTGCCCCCAAGTGGCCACATTCATCTTCCATGAACTGATTGTTCTCCCTTTGTTCTGTTTTAACTAAAAAAAATAAATAAATAATAGAATCACCTCTGAAAATGCTGAGTGAAATTCTTAAGCTACCACTGGTTTAGCAACATCAGTGAAAACCAACCAGAAAAGAGTTTCCTTTGGTGTTGCAAGCAGTACGTGTAGATCTGAAGCACAGAGTGATCTGAATGTTAATTTCCTGGCTTTGTCGTGTCAAACGCACGTCTCATGTTCACTCCCCAATAAAAACCATCTCACTCATGGAAGTAATGACTCACTGAGAGAAACCTTGCCAATGCACAAACATGGCAACCGCCCTGTCTCTCTAGCATGAACTGGGTGTTGACAGCAATGTTTTCACTGTTTCTTTATGCACGTTTGATTTGTGGTGATGTTAAATAGCAAAAACTGACATGACATATTACCACACATTATGTGGAGAGCTCAAGAGCTTCCAAATGACCTTGAGAGTGACATATATTACTTTGCTTAAGGGGTAATATGTGCAAAATATACTGCCTCATAATACAAAACTGAGTTGTGGTTTTCAAACTAATATTTCAGCCTACATTCTCAAATCTTCGTGGAAGTTTTAGATTTAAAATGGCTAAAAAGACTAAAAGAAGCCATGCAAACAAATACCCGTTAAATGTTATTTTATGACTTGACTATGAGAGGTTAACAGCGACAGAAACTGGCCACCAGTGCACTTGTTCTGAACTTTGTCCAGTAAGCTCGAAACTCTTCCTTGAGCAAAACGTGATTGTGTTCACTCTGAAAAAGTGAAGATTTAAAAAGTTGCAGCAAGGCTTGAGCTGATGCTGGTGAAATGTTCTTCTTTTGAGAGGATGAGGGTGTGTTCATCTCTTTTAGGCATGATCCAAGTCACTGTGAGTGTGACCTTCTGAGCCGGACGTCATGCTTACTTGGAGGAAAAAGAAGCCATAAAATCTTGCAGTGCTTCCAAATGACTGCAGCTTCCTCCATCTGTACGATCCATCGGAACATCTCCTCATGCAAAGTCCTGCACGTCTGTAGGTGAATAAAAACAGCAGCAAGGTCACTTGAGGAGTCCTACACTTTCACATGGTGGTTGATGCCACTGGCCTGACTGTTTCAGAAACTGCTGATCTGCTGAGATTTTCCCACACAACCATCTTTAAATTTTACAGAGAATAGTCAGAAAAAGAGAAAATATCCAGTGAGCAGCAGTTCTGTGGGTGGAAATGCTTGTTGATGTCAGAGGAGAATGACCAAACTGCTTCAAGCTGGTACAAAGGCAACTGTAACTCAAACAACCACTTCTTACAACCAAGAAATGCAGAAGAGCATCTCTGAATGTACAACTTTAAAGCAGATCGGCTGCAGCAGCAGAAAACCCACACCTGGTGCCACTCCTGTCCGCTGTGAACAGTAAGTCACTGTCACTGGTCTGAATGTAACTCAGGACGAGTCGAGCAGGATTGTCCACCTCTTTGGGTGGAGCCTGGAGCATCTCTACTCCCACTCAGTCTAGCACCTGTCGTCTATCAAGCCTCATCACTTGCATGATTTATGGGCCAAATCGACCTTCCAGTCTTCGCCAGATTAACTGCCTTGTCAGATCAGTAACAGGCTCAGTTTTGTTGCTAGTTTGAAAGCCTTTTCCTACGTGACCTAACGATTGTTTCTTTGTGCCTTTCAGTGAACGCTTCTCTGCCGGCCACAGGAGCAGACACCATCAACTATCTTCTCTCCGTATCTCCTACAGCTGGTCATTCAACCTGCAACACTAAAAACGCAAACACTTACCTGTTGCTAATCTCTCTCTCTATATATATATCTCTATATCTATATATACATACATACATACATACATACATACATACATACATACATAAATACACACACACATATATATATATTCTCAAGGTAAAAAAAAGTTTTATCTTCTGATCTAAGTATGGGAAAGATCTAGCACGATGTCAGTGTTTCTTTAGCAGCTATTTTTTGTGGAGCAGGTCACAGGTTTTTCCAACAAGGTCCCAGAGCAGCTTTGGTGTTAAGTATCTGCTCCTTCAGGGTGGGATAGTTTGGCTCCAGAAAGGTTTAAACTGTTGACCCACACTGCTCTTCCCGTCCGGAGCCTGCAGTTTTCACGCTGTTGTGTTTCACATTAGTTTATTGACATAGAGTCATGTTGAACCTGCCCGGTCACGCTGACCTGAAAGCACTGTTGCTTCTGGGCACCGGCGAGCCAAGCCTTCCTGTCCAGTAACTTGAACTCTAACATAATAGATCCAAACCTTTGTCTGTCAGGAAGCAGCAATGAATTCAGTGTCTGTTCTGTAAGAGAACCATGAGTTGAGATTTTGATCAGTGTGACCTCATGTGCACTCCTGAATCGCTTCTTAAAAAAAGAGAAATGTGGAAATAAAGCCATAAAAACTTTGTGATGTGAAGAAATGCTCATGTCATCACTGTAAACCAAATAAGTTCCTCATTAAATGGATTTATAAGTGAAAAAGAAACTGCTTCAGACAAGGGCAAGAAGAACTGTAAGCAAATTAAATGTTCCTGTTTCTTCCATAGTTTGTTTTCTCATGGCAACAGAAAGCAAACAGATGCTGGATGGCCTGACTTCAGAGCAGGAGAGAAAAAACTGGGATTGTTCCCTTACTGTTTATAGATTTGGATCAAGGGTGGCAATTTCTAATACTCATGACATTTAAACAGCTTTTATTAAAAAAGAAAAAGAAAGAGAGAGTATGGAGAAATAAGACAGAATAAACTAAAAGTAATATTTATCTGGAGTTAACAGTAAGTTAAATATGGATCACAAAAACAAACAAACAAAAAAAAACTAGTTTAGCAATCAGGGATCAGTTTGCCAAGGCCTCCGCCTTTGCTGCAGCCTGATAAACAGTGTACTTGTGGATGGTGGATCCACAGGAGAGCTGGGCCATGTGGCTCCTTCAGGCTGAGCCCAGCTGGGCTTCATGGGCTGAGACCCAGTCACCAGTGGCTCATCAACAAGCCTTTCCTCTGGGCCTGGATGCAGGGTAGGGTCTTAGTAACCCTGATATAACTGATTTTCTATCCATAAAGGTCTTTTGAAGCAGGTTTGTTCTGGCCCCTCATCAAGGAGCATTTTCCCTTGGGAGACCCTATGAGGGGAAAATTGCCCCCAACAACATTGCCTCTGTAGGTCACACAAATTCCTCCACTATGATATTCATGGATAGGTCTCAGCCTTTTTCCTTTAGAGATCGGGTGAGATACTCAGACATTCGGACTAGAGCCACCATTCCTTCACACAAGGAGCCATTTGAGGTGGTTCAAAGATCTGACTATGATGCTTCCTGGACGACTCCTAGGTGAGGTGTTTCGAGCAGGCACAACTGGGAGCAGCCTCGGTGTCATTCCAGAAAAGATGGAGGTGGCTGCTGGGTAGAAGGAGTCTAGGGTATCTCTGCTTAGACTGCTGCCCAGTGACACGGATGGATGGTTAGACCCAATAACAGCTTCTTATAAACACTATATAATAAAGCCAAGTATATCCCTGTCTAATATGACTAAGATATCAAATACCAGGCAATAACTGTATTCTTTTAATTTGAAATGTTGGTTGAGATTTTATACAAAATAAAACAAACAGGTTAAGTAGACTCCACTGAAAACATGGGCCCATAATTTGAATGTCAAGGCAATAAAAATAAATGTCACAATAAACTGCCAAGTAATGCCTAACAATGGTTACAATTCACCATTAACAAGGCTATAACCCCCCAGTGAACCCCACAGACACATAGAGGTGAAAGTACAGTGCAATGTAGCGTTCAGCTGAGGTCATTTCTGTGGGAAGAAAACAGAACAATCACCCATCAAAGTTATTGCATTAAACCCTCCGATAACCATTTGGATGGTGCCTGTGCCAGTTCTTGATTATGCAGCAGAGTAAAAGAGGTATTAGATTTGTACCTGAATGTATTCATCAGTAATTCCTAATTGTGTGCTCATGTTTGACTCATGCGTGAACAATCTTACAACTCCCATCGTGACAATGCTCAGTATGTTTACTGTAGTTAAACTTGAAGCCGGATAAAAAATAAGAAATGTTGTTTATGTTGAACTTGCGTCGTAGCTCAGGGCCCAGCATTATTGCAGCGATGAAGATGGAGTAAGGCGAAGGATGAGACATGACTCAGGATACATGAAGCAGAATCACCGTTTAAAGATGGCACGAATGCAGCTGTGCACGCCAAAATACTGGATGAACTGTGAGCAGAAGAATGATGCAACTTGACGATGATCCCAAACACACTGCAACAATCACACAAGAGTTTAACAAAGAACAACTGAGCTATGAGCTAACTCCTTCAGAGGTGCACATGCAAAATATTAAATTATGGAATTGTGGTTTTGGTGTTTTCTATGGAGTTTGTCAAACCTGTTTGCTTTAATGATGATCAAGAAATACTTGAAACTTTTATTTACACTGATGTCTTTTTATTGTATTAAAGTCACTTTTTAATTCTTTATATCACTGAAATGACCCTTTACAGTGTCCTTGTTTTGATTTCAAATATTTTTGCCCCAGTGGGTTGTTTTTTTAAATTTATTTTTATTTTGTATGAAATATTTGTTAACTCCTGCGTCAAAGCCTCCTCAACAGCCTTTTCCTTGCAACTACCTTCATCCTGGAAAGACTAGGGCGCCCTCAGCTGCTGGATGGCAGGTGGTGCAGTTTACAGTCCTCCATTGCTGAGCCAAGGATTCCCAGTTCGAACCAATGAGGAGACACAAATCCATTTGGAGTTGCATCTAAAACATTTTTTTTGCCATCCATAATTTAGAATTTTGGGCCATTATTTGGAGATTTCAACATACTAACTCAAACTTCTGAGAAAATAACTCAAAACTGAGAAAATAGAGAAAAGTTATTAAGTCAAAATTTTGACATATCTAACTGATATTTTTGAGACAACCCCAAATTTTGACATCTATAAGTCATGTTTCAGGTTATTTTCTCATGTTTTGGTAAGGAAAATGTAAATAACAAATTGAGTTATAAAGTCAAAATTTTGATCTAATAACATTTTTTTCAGTGGCAGAAATAAGCTATGTGATGTAAAAGCAATTCCCAAAAAATATTTTATTTAAAGATGATTAATGATGACAGGTCAGCTCTCGTTGGTTTGGCGCCATATGACCAAACTGGCAAACAAGCCCCACCTATGTGTCGTCATTCCCTAGGGGGCTCCTCTTGTTCCTGATTGGAATACTCAGCTGTCTGTCAATGATTCCTTCAGGCCGGAATCAACGGCAAACTCCTCAAACCTGCGTCAGGAAATGATGCACAAAGAAGCCATCTGCTTTCAAAATAAAATCCCGTCACCGGCCACTTGAAATGTCGATTTTATTTTTTATACACCTAAACTCAGAGTGCGTGACGTAAAAGATAAAAACATAAAAAACTATGTAGCGCCACAGTGTCATAAGGCAATAAAAACAAAACTCGCACACACCAGTGAAAACCAAAAAGAGTTCAGGTGAACAGGTTCAGCGTTTCAGGTTCAGCGTTTCAGTAATAATTTCCCTAACAGCCCCTCATACACCTCTACCTTTTGATGTGCATTTACACAGTAATGGATACATGGCGCCACCTTGTTTCATGTTCACTGAAGATGATTTTCATTTAATAAAGAAATAATAATAATTAAAAACAACCCTGTGAGAGAGTAAAATGTGTTTAAACCCAAAGATGCTCTTTTTAAAATCCTCATCACACGTGTATCAAAAAAAAAGAAAAGAAAAGAAAAAAACAACTAAAAAAAACCTCTAGTTAGACTGAAAAAATTGTCTTGAAGCTACTACAAAGCATCACATCAGTCATGATACAACCGGTGATTTCAAATTTTTTTCATATGGTCTGCAGTGTGAAAAGAAACCCTGTTTGTTGCAGTTTTGCTGTTCTGACAGTGATATTTATGAAAAATCATGTGGATGTTAAAACTATTATTACTGTGTCACTACTAAGTATTCAGGGACATCCATGACCCCAAAGCATCTGTCCAAAACTACTCAAAGCTATTCATAATATCAGATTGTCAATGACAAAACATCAGATGACTGAAATCACTGCTAAAGAAACTGTCCAACAGGTTATTAAAACAACTTATATACAAATCAATCAAAAGCTGTGATGGAAATTTGTTAAAGTGATGTAGAAAGACAGGATTAGGGAAGTAGGTTTATAAAAGTGAAAAAAAAATTAGTTCCAGGTGGGAGTTTTATTTTGAAATCCTACATGGGAAACACATGTTAAATGTTTTAGGTACCTTGATCCTGGTGCTGAAGTCGGGGGGTAGGAGTTTCTTTCCCCCCCTCCTTCTCCTCCCAAACTTTTCTTACCTCTCCTGAAGTTATGACAAGCCTCAGTGTGGCTGGACGGAGAGACGCTGGAAGGTAAGAAATCAGTGCCCCCGGGGGGGTCGATGTCTGTATGGATGAGCTGATGATTGCTGCACTGATCGAGCCTCTGAACAACAGACTGTTTTATTAAGCAGAGGCTGCTGCAAACTGTTACAGTGTGTTATTGATCATGTGTGATGGTGGGACTGCCTCTGCAAGCTCTACAAAAAGACTTTAAATATAGATTCTGTTATTTTTAAATGCATTGCAAATGTGAATTTTAGAGTCTTACTCAGTGTCTATTTAGTTTTTACTGAACTCACCGTGTGGATGTGGCTGGCACTGCCTCCCTCCCCACTAACTTGGCAAACTGAAAATAGTTTTTATTTCCTAAACAGGCCCTTTTCTTCTCCACTACATTTGCTTTGAGAGTCATTAACCAGAAGTCACTAATTTACTTAAAGCTGCCTCACATTAGAAATGATGGCATTGAAGTCAGTGATCTTCTAACAGCTGATATCTTCTGTGATGTAGTTGTTGGTGCTTTGACTTGTCAACAAAGCCGCAGAGGAGCCACATCAGTGCACATCTTTAAATGCTATCTCTGGCTTTTACCCTCTGCCTGCAGAAACACTCTGCAGCTTCTTCACATGTACAGTGGACTAAATGTAGCTCCAGTAAAGCAGAGAACATCTTTTTTGTGCCAGACATTGTTGTGGGTGGGGTGAGGCAGCTTTATGGGGCGGAAATCCCCCCCAGCCTCCTGTTAGATATGTTTAATGTGCCCCCCTCAACACCACCAAATCCACTGATCTCTGTCCCCCTGGCTGCTTTCCTGTCCTAAATATAATGCATCTCCCCTCCATAAATTGCGAGAAGTTACAGAAAACAGTTCTGAGGTGCAGCATTTGAGCCATGAAGATTAGGCTGATTTTTCTGACACAAAAAAAGTTATTAAAGTCCAAAGTAGACCAGACTTTACATGGACTAGATACATGAAGCCTAACTTTATTTGAAAAATAAGGAACACGGGAATCCACTTCACATGACAGACCGATCGGGGAGTTCTGATCATTCCAGTGCCTGGTTTCTCTGTGGCTTCCTTGGCTTCAAAAGCCTCTGTCTATGAATCATTCAGGATGATGGACAGCCAGCAGCCGCAGCTCCGGATATTCAGCTTGAAAACAGCACTGCTTTAAAAAAAAAAAATCCCAAGTGGCAGCCTTGGTGGGGGTGTGTTACATTAAATACCAGTGAGCTGATGAAATATTACCCTGGAATTACCCCTTTTTTTTGTATTCACACATTCATGAATTGAAGGTTTACAAGACAACAAAAAGCTTTGCTGCAGTTTTTTTTTGGATACAAACGCATTTTTACAACTCAACGTGATGTTTATCCTTCTTAACTGCTGCAAGCGAAACAGAAAGAGCACGCTGGTTAAAGAATTTCGCCTGTGATGTGGCATTGTGTTGCTGTAAAAGTGGTGCCAGGTTTAACCCCCCCCCCCAATTCACCTGGAACAATGAAACAGGAAGTGGGCATTTTTTCTCTTTTTGGGTTGGAAGTACCTTTTGGTTACAGTAATGGAAATGAATTAATACAGGCATACCCAGGATATCTTTCTGTTATCTGGCTTCACTTACTCTAACTTTAGCAGTGGGTGTTTGTATATGGTATGTTTTAGCTCCCGTATTTTATGTTGTATCTGCAGCATTTTTGAGATCTTTTGAGTTTCTGTGGCTGCTATCTTGGCCAGATCTCTGTTGAGATCTGAGCTCAACGAGACTTTCTGGTTAAATAATAATAGTCAGGCTAAGCAGTCACACAAAGTTGGTTATCAGCTTGATAAGTTAACCCAGGGTGTATGAGTGCAGCTTTAAGTGCTTTGGTCAGAATGACTGGTAAAGACCTGCTATCTTAATAAAGTTTAATATAGCAGAACTATATTAAACTCTGTTGCGTTTAATATAGACCTGTCCTATTTGAAGATGGGAAGGAAAGTTGGCAATAGTGCTGACTGTGGATGTTAACAGACTATCAGTACTCTGCCATTAAAACACAGAAGAACCTGAAGGATTTCAATTGTTATTCCATTTAATGAATATTTATTTATTTTACTTATTTATTATTCTTTCAGCTACAGCCCCGGTGGGGCATTTTACTCTTTTTTTTTTTAAAATGTTCTTTATAGATTTTTAGAATTATTTTATCATCATCATCTAATAATGTCCATTGGAGAAGGCGGCACTCACAGAGATAATTTTGTGCAGAAGAAGAGTCACGTGACCTGTAAAACACCGCTTTTTATGTGCACGCACACAGAGCCTGAAACTGAAAGCCTGGTTTAACAGAGCAAGTTGAGAACCACCATCACGATACTTCCAACTATCTTATCTCCAGGTGTGGTTTTTAGGTTTTGTCGAGCCAGCTAAAGCAAAGCCTGGCAGTGTTGACCTGTGGTTGTACAATACTCCTCTGGAGAAACCTAACAGAAAAATAAGAAACATCTGCAGATCCATCTGTGGGTCAGACCAAGAGAGAAGTTATGATTTTCTGTCCTTCTGAGCCTGTTGTTGTGCATGGAAGAGTGCTTTGTGCTGCCATTAGTCAAATATCTCTCTCTCACTCACTCACACACACACACACACACACACACACACACACATACACACATCATGGCTTTCTGTCAGGATGTTGTTGATCTGTTACGCTTCATGGGATAAACCAATTTGTTGCTGTGCCCTGCACTCACTTTCTTTCTTTGTTTTCGGCTATTGTTGTGCCTGTTTGTGAACTCTGAGCCGAGTCACAATAAGAGGAATCATGAGGCAAGCAGGTGAAGCAGTGCAGCGGTCATGGGCCTTCAGTCATTACCTCCTTATTGTCAGGAATTCTGGATAATGTAACCATCAGGTTTTGGATATAAACAGTTGAAGTAAGATTTCTCAAGCTGTCAGCTTTCACTTGGTTTACTTATTTTGGGGTAGAAAAAAGCAGGAGCTCATTTCTTGGTTTGGGATTAAAATATAGCAACACAGTGGCATAACCAGACTAAATATCAGCCGTTTTGTTAAACTTTAATTTCAGTCAACTAAAATCAAAGAGGCCGTTGCAGCAAATATGTACTTAAATCTCTGGAGGAAGGGTGAAAGTAAGAAACTGATGCGGGTGATGAGGAGACGCTCCTCTGAATTTGTGTTGAGCTCTTTTGAATCTTGTGGTGCTGTCTCAGGGGAAGCTGCCTTTCTGCAACAGGACCCTGGGGTTTGACTTACTGCTACCACCTCAAAAATAGCTTGGGAGTAAGTTTAGTTAGAGGAGTCAGGAGGTCACTGTAACACTCTGATACTCACTGACAGTATTATTATAATTTTTAAATAAACACTGCCCTCCTAATTAATGCATTCCTGCCTTATTTACACCTCGGAGCTGATGGAGAACAGTTTATTAAATTAGAACTTTGAGTCTGTGGTCATGAGTGCCGCTGCTTGATAAAGTACACGTGGTCATATTTTTAGCTTTATTACAAGTGGCTTTAATTTTAGCAGGCCTGCGAGTTAGCCAGTGCACTGCGGTGACATGATGCAGGGAGGAAAGAGAAAGCTGGACGCAGCAGTGTCGGGACAAGTAAAAAATAAAACTGGCATGTTCTGACCAGGCCACGTACTGGGATACAACCGCCACAGTTGAGACAGGGCTTTAAATCAATACTTTGTTCGCTGTTGTTCTCCTTTGCATTTTGTGCCACATTCAGGTCACATCTTGGTTATGGTAATTATGAGATTCTAACTTCTAAAGTAACAATTATGACTGGGACAGAGAGACTTTTCTTACATATTTGTGTATATATACCCAACTTGGTGCTTTGAAATCTGAATATCAGGCACCAAAGTCTGTCTTTTTAAGGGGATTTGGCTAAAATGTAAAATGTCATCAGTGCAGCATTTTTTTTTCAAAGCTTCAGTAACTGTAATCACACAACTCAACAAAAGAATTTTTCTTCCATCCTTCTGTGGAAAGACTGACCCCATCACCCTTATATGCAGAATTCAATTTTTGCATTGGTCTGCCCAAATCACAGAACTCCAGACAAACCAGGTTAGCAAACAAGAGGCTACTGTGTGCAGCGAAACCTCCCTGAACTCTGTACTGCATTTCAGATTTTTATGTTAGCCTATTTCAATAGTTTCCTCTCACATCCATGTTTAAGTAGCATTGACTGAGTTAAAAGGCAGCTCCATCATCAGTCTCTCTGCAGGTCTGTGGGAATATTATACTGCTTAATCTTTTTTTTCCCATATGTAGTAAATAAATAAATAAAATTGGCCGCTATCCCCTAAAACGTTGGCTACTAGAGAGGGCTGCGAGTATTTCTACAGCTACAGCTACATGGAGACCGGTGCATGAACCGTTCTGTGTCTGTTGTGTACAAGAGGGTTTTTCGCAAACTTTTGAATGAATTATTCACAATATAAAACACCTGAGAACACTGTGAGGGGATTTCAGTTCCATAAGTAATTATCTGGTCTCCTAGCTACATGAATAACTTTATCCGGGAGCTTGTCAGTTGGAACATAATGTAATCGTTAGCAAACTGGAGAGTATCACAGAATAGAGACACAAAAATGTGACACAAAAGTGGGTTGACAAGGACACATGCTCACTGGACACTTTATTAGGCACACCTTGCTAGTACTCATTTTATTCATTTAGTATTCATTTAGAACTGCCTTAATTTTTCATGGCACAGATTCAGCAAGGTGCTGGAAACATTGCTCAGAGATTCTGGTTCATGTTGACATGATGGCGTCACACAGTTACTGCAGATTTGTCAGCTGCACATCCACAATGTGGATCTCATGTTCCTCCACATCCAAAAGGTGCTGTGTTGGATTGAGAGTTGTGGCAGTGGCGCAGTGGGTAGGCGCTTGCCTTTCAGCCTTGAAGGTTGCAGGTTCGAGCCCTGTCCCCACGTTGCGTTGTGTCCTTGGGCAAGACACTTAAACCACATTGCCTAACGGTAGCGCCGGTCTCTGGCTGCATGACCGCAGATGCTTGTCTCTGGATCGGTAATCTGAAACCCTCATTTCGTTGTGTACCTTGTGTGCACAATGACAATGAGTTGAACTTTATTTTTTATTTATTTATTTATTAGATCTGGCGATCAGACTGAGGCTGAGTTTTGTGACATGGTGCGTTATCCTGCTAGAAGCAGCCATCAGAAGATGGGTACACTGTGATCATAAAGAGATGGACATGGTCACCAACAATACTTAGGTAGTC
>VUQK01015870.1:3905-27038 GCA_015106715.1 Bujurquina vittata
TGATGGAGCTTCTGCAGCTCCAGTAGCCAGAAATGAATCCAGCCGCAGCAGCATCACCTCTATTGGAGGAGGAGGAGGAGGAGGAGGAGGAGGAGGCGGTGGAAGCGGTGGTGGAGGAGGAGGAGGTGGAGGAGGCGGTTTGATGGGTGAAATGAGTGCCATCTTAGCACGAAGGTGGGTGACATCACACGTTTGTAGCCACAAAAGGTTTTATATTAAGTAATTATGATTCTTACTTGTGTCTTACTTCCTCTTTGATTAATAATCATTCATTGTATATATTGTGTTTAATCAGCTGATCCAATTTGGGCTGTTCGACTATTAAACTTTTTTCTTTCTTTTTTTTTTTACTTTTCTTAACCAGGAGAAAAGCAGCAAATACTGCAGAGAAGCCACCTGTGAAACCACAAGATAATGTAAGGGGCAGCTTTTTGTTAATTTTATTTTTTGACTTCAGTAAAGTAGACTTGCATCAAATAAACCTTATTCATCTTAAACTAGGCCTTTGTCCAGCCCTGAGCTCATCCAGTATCTAATACAAGATGTTTTTAGAGGTTCCCCCTCTCACCTTTAAGCCAGCCTTCTTCTGATTGGCTGCCCCTCATAAAGGGAAGGTTTAAATAGCAGGTGTATGGGGCTTCTGTTATCATAGAGAGCAAAGAGTAGAATAAACTGAAACCGCTGAAATCTGAGCTCTCAACTCACACTTTTCATATTTGATGGTGTCATCATTTGACAACTTGGCTTTGTTACAATATTGTCATAACAGAACACAATACCCATATCAGAAAATAAGGAGAAGCATATTTGGTTCCTTTTATTTAACACCAGACAAATGCATAAAATGTTTTTAAATGTGACCAGTTGCTGAAGGCTGAGAATGACTCACTGTTAACAGAAGTCCCTGATTTTTATTTATTTATTTTTCTCTCTACAGGATGATTCAGAGTCTCAAGGTCAAAGTGGTGAGAACTGAACAGTTTTCTCTGTGCTGTGCCACCTACAGCCATTTTGATATACTGATAAGTGAATATTAACGACTCGTTGTTATACATTCTCTTTTTCAGACACCATTAGAAGACCTTGGGAGAAACCTTCCATGACCAGGTTAGTTATTTCTGTGCTTCTGTCATCAGTAAATCTATAACCTCCAGCTGTCTCATGTGTCAGCTCACCCTGTTCATCAGCGTGTGCTCACTTTTGTGTTCACACCTGCGTCTTTAGATAAGTGTGATTTTTGTGTGAGAATCATTTTCATTCTAAGAGCGAGAGTGTGTGTGTCTCACTAACAGGAATAACTCCATCCCCAAGAGCATGGACTCCACTTCCCCATTGCCCCAAGTTTTCAGGTATACATGCTTCCCCATTGATTTATGACCTTTAGCACCCCTTCCTTTATTCTTCCTTCTCAACTTTCATGCTGGGGTGGCATATTTTACAGTTGATAGCACCATCTAATGGATCAGAGAATGGTGTGCACCCAAGGGACCCATAGATGTACCAGCTGAGTGTGCGATCTCTGAAAACTGAATAACAGGGAGACCTGGGTCAATGATTGATCTTATTTATGTGTCATTTTTCTCGGGGGGTGGTCCTCGGTTGGTGCTGTCCCCTTGTTGTAAACGACACCACTTTCCGATTTTGTTGATGGCTTTATGTGTCTGTATGTTGCAGTTCAAGAATGTGCATTTAGCAGTTGTGGTTAAAAGGTGGATAAAGCTGTAGCTGTGCATACTGTATTTCTGTGCAAAAAACCCATACTGGTTCAAGAATAGTGCAAACTAAATGAATTAATATCAGGCATTAATTTATGGATCATCAGAATCCTCGAGTTTTAGAAAGGTAAGTTAATGAGCTCACGTAGGTTAAGCTTCATTTCATCTCAGGTTATAGATTTCTGCATTTTCCATTTACTGTTCCTTCATTCGCTGTATACTCTGATACACTTGATTGATATGCAGCGCCTGTTCTGTGGAGAAAAAAAAACATGAAATATTTCTATCTGTCTGTTTTTTTGCCTTCTTACAGGGCAAAGGGTGCAAGCAACAATAATGACGTGAGTGGAACAGATGACTCGGATTTAGAGAAAATGAAACAGGTAAACATACTCATTGACCCAGCGTTGTCAATTCTTGATAAGAAGAGCTACACTTGAATGTATTTTTCCATTAATCTGAATTTTTGTCATGTAAATGAGAAACCTGGTTTCTCTAAAGCCAACTTCTGACACGCATTGCTCTACATGACTCTGGCTGCATCTGAACACGTTGGCTTGATGTCCAACTACGCTCTGTGGTCACTTTTCCACATAAGTTGCCATACCAGTCTTAATAAGTTGAACCTAGCTCTGACCTAGTAAGCTTAGATAGCCTAGGTTGTTTTGGAGGATGTCTAAAGATTAATGAATCGTGACAGAAGACTTTTGGCTCAAAAAGCCACCTCTGTCTCATGGTCTGACTCTTCTACAAATTCCTTGCTCCCTAGCAAAAAAAAAGAAAAAAAAAAACAGCCTTCAAAATAGCTTATTTGTGTACACGATATGGACAAACTGCACCACCTCCATATTGCACCTACAGGAGCTTCTCAGCCATGGAAACCAATGCCATGCCATGAAGCTCCCGGCACACAGCTTTTGTGCTGATGTTTGTGCTGAAGATGTAGTAATTTATTGTCGTACAAAATCATGCCCTTGTTTTTGAGCACTTACAGTCCTCTTTTGATAGCTTTCAGTCTCAACTATTAGAACTTAAATTGTTACTGAATGCAAGTAAGACAAAGGGCATGTTATTTTCCAATAAGAAAAAAGTCCCCGCAAATCGCCCTGCTATCACCACCACACAGGGTGTGCACATTGATTTTGTATCGTCTTATAAATAGCTTGGCATCACTATAGATGAAAATGTAACTTTTAAGCTCCACATTGAAAATCTGCTTAAAAAAATTAAAACAAGGCTTCTTTTTGCAAAATAAGATTTGTTTTTCAAAAAACGTCAGAAAACAACTTGTCTCTGCCACTGTTATGAGTATTTTAGACTATGGCGATATTGTGTGTATAAAGGGGTCTGCTAGCTCTTCATGTCTGTTGGACGCTATTTATCATGGAGCACTTAGATTTATCACAGATAGCAAAGCCCTTACTCACCATTGCACCCTATATTCTTTAATATTAATATTATGTTCTTATATATTAATAATATAGTTGTAGACTGTTACACTGGTATACCTTTATCTACAAATCCATCCTCCATCTGGTTCCCTCATATTTGTCATATTACATTTCACACAAAAAACAATACCACAATCTTCGCTCTCAGGACTTTATAACAGGGATGTCGACCTCCAGGCCTCGAGGGCCAGTGTCCTGCAGGTTTTAGATGTGTCCCTGATCCAACAGCCTGGAGTTTGACACCCCTGCTTTATAACATTCAGTATTCCATCAGTTTGTACTGAGCTTGGCAAAAAAAGCATTCTTCTTCTCTGCCCCCTCCACCTGGAACATGCTCCAGCAGGACTTGAAGCTCTCCAATCTGGTTACACTTGGGGAATTCAGATTTTCGATAAAGGGATTTGAAAATATGTCTGTAGGCACTTGTATGTGTTATCAGTAAAAACTAGAAATAGTAAGTTGATTGTATTATTACTGTTTTTAAGTCTCAAGAGATTTTTCCTGTATAAATAAAGGATTATTAATAATAATAATAAAAAAAGAGAAGGTTTGGAGCCATACAGTTAGAGTCAGCACCTTTTTGCAAGCTTAAATGCACTAAGTGTAAAAGTCACCAACAGCTCTCAGCCATAATTTCCTGAATCTGTTGCAAACCTTCAGCATTTCCAGAGAAAGATAAATAATAATAATAATAATAATAACAACTAACAATAATTATATTCCCAACTTGAGACAGGATTAGCCAGGATCTTAGAGCAAATAATATTGCGTATTTTACTTCAGACAGGTGAAGTACACTTTGAGTCACACTACTTAAGTTCCTGTTTATTTCTAATCTGATGTGTGGGACGTGTTCCCATAGTTACATATAGGAAGTGGCCCCTTTAGTTATCAGAGTCTATCAAAGGATTGCTGCCATGGTAAGAAAAGTCTGACCTTGTGCATTTTGTTATTGCTGTACTGTCAAATCTTGCACATAACCTGCAGCTACTGTGGATCATTTTTTGTGTTTATGACTAAATGCAGTTGAGAAGAAGATTAACATAAAAGTAACTTATGCCTAAATAACAATTTAATTTGATTCATTGACACCACCAATGTTATGTTCCATGTTTGAATAGGTTTTAACGCCAGCAGGGGGACGGAACCATAAATTGTTTATGTCCAGACTGACATTAGTCATTCTTGGAGATGAAATCTTATGTCGAACTTGTTGCATGTATACAGAGATTTTGAGCAATCTGGTTACTGCATGTGAACACATTCTCTGATTACCCACTAAAGTTCTCTTTTCTCTGAACCACTAATGTATCACAATGACTAACAGTTTGTCCATTTTTCTGCAGGAGATCTTGGAGGAAGTGCGGAAAGAACTACAAAAAGTCAAAGAAGAAATTATTGGAGGTTAGATTACACTGAAATAAAACTTCTTACATTTTTCATTTTGGTTTAGTATAAATTATTTCAGATCCTTCATGCATGTTTCTCTTTGCTTTCACAGCCTTTATTCAGGAGCTTCAGAAGAGAAGCACATAGTTCTGCTGAGCGTCAGGTGTGACGGAGGAACGAGATCAATGGAGACGATCAAGGCCTGTTAAGGTCTCTCCTCCACATCACCCTCTTATGTAGCCCAGGGATTTCTCTTTATCTTCTACACACTTTCTCTCATCTCTCTTTTACACAAACACATGAGCATATGTGCTTATCTGTACAACATGCATATTCACTTCATGTTAATGGTAACCCAGGGAACCTCCTCAAGTCAGCGTTTGGCACTTTGACATTCACTCACTTTTATTGCAGCGGTGATGATCCCATGTGTACCGTCTCTTCCTGCTCAGTCATCCCGTCCCCTCGTGTTCTCTGTGTGTTCTGTTCATCTGAACCATTTCAGAGCACATAACTACAGCCAGAGATGTCCTTCCAGTTTGCCATCTTTAACACCTATTTGTTGCAGAACCCCTGCTGCTTGTGTCCTCTCCCTTCTGCTATCAAATGCATTATTTCTACTGATAAAGAAGTTTTCAGTATTCAGCCACACTGTATTAGTCATACTTTTTACTGTTATAGCAAGAGGCTGTCATGCTGGGATCATTTTCTCCCTTTCTCAGTTGGCATAGACATGTTGAAGCTTCTGCAAGTAGGTTGCTGTGTGTAATGCCAGTTGGAGGTGGGGAAAAAAAACCAAATATCAAATCGGACGGATCAGTGAAGCCATCTTCATTATTGCAGCAAATCTCAGTCAAGTAGACTTTGAGCCCCGGCCAATGACTGACAACACAAGCCTTCACACTGCTGCAGCACAGAGATACTCGAGGAAGAGGAGACAAGCAAAGGGAAGTTAATGTTCAACCAGAGTGCTGTGGAAGAGGAGTGCGTTGTATTTTTATGATGTGTGAGAAACTTATTCTCTTTGCATTGCACTTGTTCCTGAGGAAGTGTGTCTGTGTGCCACACTGCCTTGATAGACTATTCCCTCTTACTCGAAATGAGACATTATTTGCTGGCCAGTGCGGCGCTCCTGCTGTCCGCTGTGCTTTCGCTTGTTGTTTTTCTTCCATTCTAGCTTTGTTTTCTAATTTTGAAACATAAAAAAATGGCCATGATGAGGTCAAGTGATTTGGCCATGACCAACTGCCTTGAGAATAAATATATAAATATATATATATTAAGGAAAAATATATATTTGTTTTGAGGGAAATGTTAGCAAAAAAGAAATGGTGTTTCTATTTTAATTGAAATGACTGGTGAATGGGGATTTCATTTTCTTCTTTTTTTTCCAATGATTTGTTTTCTTATGAAATGTAATTTTTTTGTTTAATGTTTCTTTTTTCTAATAGAGTCTAGGCTTTTTACACTGAAATATAAAGAAATCAGCTTAGAGACACTGGATTAGATATGCCTTTATAGTCGAATACAGCTGCTTCTTGAAAAGCATCATTGTCTGGAGTCATCTTTTCTATTTTCCTGTTGTAAAAATAAAGTGTCTTCAAATTTGCTGCACAAACTTCACTCCATTTAGGCATTACAAATGTCATCTTAGTCATCTTACAGCCGCTTCCTTTTTCTGCCTTCATCTCACCCTATCCCCTAGCATCCTCTTCTGTCACACCAACCCTCCGTCTTTCACTACATCCACTAGGGCCCGTATCCTGTTCGACCCCTAGCTTCTCTGACTCTTTGCCAAAAAAAAATCCAGGATTGTTAAAGGTTTAACCTCTGTGCTGTTCTTTTCCTCTTGTCTGGCGGCTCCACCTTCAATATCCTTTTATCCAATGGACCGACTATCCCCTCTTCAGCACATGGCCAAACCATCTCATCCTCGTCTCTCTATCTTTGTCTCCAAATTGCTCAGCCTGAGCTGTCCCTGTGATGGAGCATTTCCAATCCTGTCCATTCTCCTCGCTCCCAGTGAAAAGCCGAGCATAGAGCTTGGATAGCAATGAAATAATAAACAGCTTCTGAGATATTGGCCACAAAAGAAACACATACAGTTCTGGCTTTAGTGGATTATTAAATTTGAGATTTTCTGAATTCTAATGTCTCTGAAGGGTTAATAAAGTTTTAAATGTATGCTGTCAGAAATTTTATAAAACCCCATTATTTACGGAACTGACGTACATGGCCGAATAATTAATTGTTTTAAAAAAAATACACAACAGAGAAAATTATGCAGTGTTAATGTGCACAAACGGATTTTTATATTATTTAGTGCTTAAATGTAGGGGACAGATTTGTGAGTTGTCCATACGTTCAGAGCCAGTGTCCTTCCAGAGATCCCTGGATGCTTCCGGATTGGGAAGGCTGCGAGCCGTTTCCGCCGCCATTGCGGATTTTGGACAGAAGATCAGCCATAGCCACTGCTATCCATCGATGCAGTGCTGAAAGCATACACAGAAGGGGGGACGTTTTTAACATTTCCACCGATATCACCCTTTTGGAAACACGATTACCTACACGGCGTTTTGGCAATTTTAAAACCGTGTTATCGTCTTCACCGACTGGCTCCGACCTACACATTCAGTGAGGAGGTCGTAGCTAGCGCGGTGCCGCTGTTACTGCTGCCTTGCTAGCTAGCTAGCTGTACGGCCAGAATTTCAGGACTCTGGAGAAGCTCAAGGAAACCACCATGGCTCAAATCCTGCCTATCCGCTTCCAGGAGCACCTGCAGGTAAATGGTTAAATCTGATCACTATATGGTCCCTAACATTCTCAGTATCCCTTCATTTCTCGGCTTAGCACTCGTTTTGACAGCTTTCTAGTTAAGCGTCAATACCCGCAGCAAAATGAATGACCTCCCATCCCCCGTTTAGCCAGCAGCTAATAACTAGCTTCTCAGGCTAGCGCCTCATTCATTGCACTGATGCTGTGAACCACGGCCAGGAGGAGAAACTAGTTAATGTTAGTCACCTTTTCTGACCTTGAGTGACTTATTTATTACATTGTAGTGGCTCACTGATGCACGGTCACATTTACGTTCAATATCAAGTTAACGTTTGGACGTCGTGAGGCGAGACATTGCAAGTCGCTGACCTGGATAATAACATCATGATATCGCTAGTATAGCAGTTTAATGTAGGCGTCATGTTATTGTCATG
Source organism: Bujurquina vittata (assembly GCA_015106715.1). Taxonomy (NCBI): domain Eukaryota; kingdom Metazoa; phylum Chordata; class Actinopteri; order Cichliformes; family Cichlidae; genus Bujurquina; species Bujurquina vittata. Next base: position 11,670 of record VUQK01015870.1, read on the forward strand.
TGCCAAGTTAGTAGCCTTGAAGCCGCGGTCAGCTGCTGACTAGTCTGTGCCATTTCACGTCTTAGAGAAACGTTATGTCACGACAGGCCATTTTTACTCCTGGAGGGAGAGTCAGGTGGTTGTTTAGCGTTTGTTTAAAAAAAAACAAAAAAAAAAACAAAAAAACTCAGATGTAACCCATTCATCGGGTTTTCTAGAGTGAACCAAGTGCTCCGTTCATTCTGTCAAAAGAATCAGATTTTTTTCTGTCAAGCCCATTCATATCAATCAGTCATTCGGTACATCCCAGTTTCTGGCTGTATTGGATGTACGCAGGGTTCCTACAGAAGCCTTATATCAAAAGCTTGACACCCCCCGGAGTTTTCTTTTTTAAATCTTTATTTATTTTTTTAATACTGTAATCCATGCACCTTGGATGACCTTTTGCCAAGCCTCAGTTGTTTTGTTAGTGTCTTTATTATCACTGAATGTATAAGTAAAGGCACATAACTGAAATAATCATCCATGACTTTTTTACAGCAGGGGTCAAACATGAGGCCTGGGGCCAGAATCATTTACTACAACAGCATTTCGTTATTTCTAGAAACTGAGACTTACTGTTAAAAATTACCCCTCTTTCTCATATTTAGACATCTCAGGGAATGAATCTGCTGAACTGTTTTACACCAGCAGAAAGGGGTTTTTCACTGGTCCGGCCCACTTAAGATCTAAGTGGGTTTTATGTGGCCCATGATGTAAAATGAGTTTGATGAGAATTTTACTGTAAAAAATGTACTAGAGATGCATTAGTTAAAGATATGACACATAAATAATTGTCCCTGTAGCTGATACGCACAAACACACCTGTTTTTTTCGTTTGTTTGGTTTTTTTTTGCTGGTTAATTTTTGTTTGCATTCCCTTGATAAATGCAAAGCATTTCATCAAATTATCTTTCAAATGTAACCAGCACAAAGTTTATGTGATACAGCACAGAAACCCTAAATATTGATATCGTTAGATATCTGTACTGATATCAGTCGACAAACAAGGTTTTCCCAGCTCACAGTGGGTTTTTGTGTTGTGATGCACTCAGGCACCATATAATTAAGATAATGAGCCTGTTTTACTCTCTTTAAGAGGTCTTTAGTTTTCACGTTATTTCTTGCCACATGAAAAGTAAAATATATTTTGTGATCCAGTAAATAATATCCCAGTTTGAAAATTAAAAAAAGAAAGGTTAAAGATTTTTCCCAGTCGTACTGATTTTTTCCTTTGGTGGAAGACCAGAACCTCTTTTTTGGGCTTTGGCAGAAAAACCCTGCATGCACTGATATATTGTTTCTGATATATTAGAGAAAGACTACCTACACTATACCATATGCCAAGAGCTGCCATTAAAACCAATCTTCTCTTCATATGCCAGCTCCAGAACTTGGGAATCAACCCAGCCAACATTGGATTCAGCACTCTTACAATGGAGTCTGACAAGTTCATCTGTGTACGAGAGAAGGTTGGTGAACAGGCTCAGGTTGTCATCATTGATATGGCTGATCCCAACAACCCCATCCGCCGCCCCATCTCTGCCGACAGCGCCATTATGAACCCTGCCAGCAAAGTTATTGCCCTTAAAGGTAAGCCCCAGGCTTAAATGCACTTTAGCACCATTTCCATATAGTGTGCTAGGATTTCAAAGCACCTGAACTAAAAAGTTAGCAGCTAAAGTTGGCTTGTACCTTGCTATCTTGGTTTTTTAAAAATACACCAGTCCATTTGTGTAATTTTTGTTTGTGTTGTCAGTCAGTTATGTAGCTGTCACAGTCTGCTTTTCATTTTGATGTTCATATGTAGATCACCCCATTTCTGTTTGTCAAAAACAACTAGTAGGTAAAGTGTGTGTATAGAAATAGAAATGTGCTACATTTAAAATTGCTATTTTAGCTCAAGTAGCAGTAGCACTAGTAAATTGTCATGCTGTCATGAATGCTTTGTCTATTTTGCTTGTTTTTTGCTCTTTTCATTTCTTACTGCTTTCTTATGTTTGCAGACGGTGAGTTGAATTTTATGTATCATGAGTTGTCAGAGTGATCCTGTATGCACTGTCTTGAAATGTTTGCACAGTACTGAAATAATTTAAGAGTGCCTGGTTTTACAGTAATAACAGTAGGAGAGCATAACAAAATTAAGACAGTAGCTTGAAGAACCATATCTTTTTTTCTTTTCTTGTTTACTTGTTTGTCCCATTTGCTACACTGTACATATATTTTATATTACAGCTGACCATTTCTAAAACACTGCCTCATTTTCATACTGTTCTGAAGTTATTAACAAATAAATTAAAAGAATCTGAAAGCTTATAAGCTACACTTGCATTGGAAAGGTAATAAATTAGCAGTGATCCTACCCACATGCTATTATGTGATAATCATAATACTGTGTCTGTGTTGGTAATGTAGTTGAATTGGTGCTGAAAACATGTAAATCTGTCTACATCTTCATTACACGAAAACAATAAAACTGCAGCATTCAGTAATACAGTTCCCGAGTTATTTTTAAGGTGTCATTCGCAACCTCAAGGCAACCATATAACACGTGAACATCTGGCTCAGAAAGTTGTCTAAACTAAATCAAAATTTCTATGACTAACAGTCTAACTAATATATGGAAAGTCAGGTGAATATTCTGAAATGCTAAGATTCCTTGGAAAATGGTTAGTAGTAATGTATAACGTGTGTGTGTAGTAAGAGGAAAAACATGCCGGAAAAAATGATATGGTCATTTTAAGAGTGGGGAAACTGTCGAAAAGGATACTGTGGCAGTGACACAGGGAAATGCACTAATTGTTAGATGAAAATAACATCAGTTATGAATAAAACAAAAGGCTGACACATATCTTAATAATTCTGATAATTAGTTATTAATTAGATCTTTCCTGTTTTAAGCTCAGACTTAAGTTTGTTTCTGAATGCAGGAAAACCAGAGAATGCTTAAAATACTTCAACTGTGATGCCAGCCTCACATATCACAAAAATCTGCTGCTGAGTGTGCAGGTGCAGTTTTGACAGTGTTCCCCGGGACATTGCAGGGATTAACACCAAATGCTCTGCTTGTCTTTGGGCATTTTCATTGGGAATATACAGTTAGCATCATGATAACTATACACGTTTTCACCCTTTCAATGTGTAGTGCTACTCTGTGTTTTAAATTGTGACTAATTATAATTTTTATTATACCAGAGGATTGGTGATGTATTAAACTCATCGTTCCATATGTGTTCATTACTTAGGGTTCAAGCACACATTTGTATCTTCTGGACAAATAACTGATTTGCACTTCATATCTCTCATTGTAGTAATCAGGTAGTTTATTTTACAATGTACTATACCCACAGTATTGTCAAAAATGTTCAGAAATGCCGCTAGACTGTCAAGTCATATGCTATATTAACAAGTTAAATATATGCTGTATTTGTTTTGGGCCAGATTGAGACTAGCATTTATACCTTTTCCTCCAGTGAGACTGAACTGGAGGAAATGAACCGAATGGGTGTGAGTGCATCTGTCCAGCATCCTTTTCCTCATCACATCTGTTTGTGTGCTTTGTGGTCGTACTAATCTGCATTCAGACATCCCTTATTTTGGGATTAAATTTCAGCGTAAATCCCCTAAGAGCTATAACAACACGACAAGAGTTTCATTTCTTTAGCAGGTTGTGTGGGTGGCGGGCTCAACACAGGCCATAAAGTCGTCACATTGAGCATGCACTGTGCACCGTGTCATGCTAGTAGACAGGCTTCACTTCCTAATTGATCTGGTTTGGATTGAAGGGAATGGTGGAGAACTGAAATATTGAAGCAAAACTGCATGAAAGGTCACCATTGATCCATCTGAGAAGCAAAGACAGCGTAGTATTGATATTATTTCCAATCATGCTCTAGTACTGCATTAAAAATGCAACCACCTGCAATTGCATCAGAATGTTAGTAATAAGAATAATAACTGATAATGGATTTTTTTTGGGGGGGGGGTGGTTAGGGAGTAGCAGACAAATTTAGATATTCTCAGCTTTGTTTTCTCTCAAGGAAAAAAAATCATGCAATTCAATATGAACTTCCTACCAATTCACTTTATAAACTAATTAGCAACTACCAATAAAGACACTGCTATGAGATAAAGAGTGTGCTGAGTATTGTAAACGGTGTAGATGCATTGCATCTACATGCAAGACTACAATGCATCTTTTGTGTTGTAGTCTTTAATTCTCGTCAACAAATATAAGACATCATCCATGCTTTTACAGTATGTGTAACAGGCACAAATAGTCTGTTGAGATAGTGAAATTAGATGGAAAAAGACCAATTTGAGAGCTGTAAGTTTAAAGCTTTTTGTGATAAGGGACTGAATCACTCCAATCCTCCATTGGCATTGCTAATGAATTTACTTGTTCACCCATATATTTAAGCAACAACGTTCTGCACCTCATGGAGTTGCTTTGCATTGTGAAAAGGAAAAAAAAAAAAGCTGAGCAACATTCAGCTTTTTTTTTTTAAATTGGCTTCCTCTTGCTGTGTTGACCTCGCTGAAATGAATGTGGGAGTTGCGTTTCTTTGATGCAGTGCTAAGCACAGTGTATTTCTCAAATTAAAAAATTGCTTCATTGGGCAGTGATTTCACATTATCAGGACCTGTGTGTATTTAGGCACACCTGAATGTTTCACATTAACAGTTTATTGCATCAGATATAACTGAATGCAGATCCACCATTTTAAGTGGTTGCCCTTTTGTTGGTCTTGCCCCTTGTTTTGACACTGGTACTGGCTTTTTGTATGGTCTCAGTGTTACTCCAAAACAACAATATCCAACTACCTGCACTTCTCCTATAATTGGAATAGGTATACTCAAATGATTTCTTCCTAAACTCTGTGGCTTGTGTGTGATGTAGCTTTAGTCACTGGACTGAGTATTAATGTTACTATCTAAAAGTTTTGGAAGGGTGGGTTAGCAGCATCCCAGCATTTCTACATGTTAACCTTGGCTCTAAATATTTTCAGCTGCAAAGACCCTGCAGATCTTTAACATTGAGATGAAGAGCAAGATGAAGGCTCACACGATGACAGATGATGTGACCTTCTGGAAGTGGATCTCCCTCAACACTGTTGCCCTGGTCACAGACAACGCAGTCTACCACTGGAGCATGGAGGGTGACTCTCAACCGATCAAAGTATTCGACCGTCACTCCAGCCTGGCAGGCTGCCAGATCATCAACTACCGCACTGATGCCAAACAGAAGTGGTTGCTGCTCATTGGCATTTCTGCACAGGTAAATTAGCTCAGTTGCTTCAGCCTTAATTTTAATACTAGATTAAAAATATTGTTCGAGGCAAAATCTGGTTTCCTAAATAAGGTCACAGTTTTAGCAAATGGCTATTGCTCTAGTAAAGCAGAATAAAACACAGCCTCTAGTCTAACTTGTTGGGTTACTCTCCTCAGCAAAACCGTGTCGTTGGAGCCATGCAGCTATACTCGGTGGACAGAAAGGTATCTCAGCCTATCGAAGGCCATGCCGCTGGCTTTGCACAGTTCAAGATGGAGGGCAACACTGAGGAATCGACTCTGTTCTGCTTTGCTGTGCGAGGACAAGCAGGAGGAAAAGTAAGAGTTATGAGAACTGCAAAGCCTGGCAGCTACAAAATAAGGAGCTCAGGATAAAGTAATTTAAGTGGAAATTAAGACTGCGTAGAAAAAGTGCTGTATTTGAAAACTCCCATAGGCATTTGTGGCCTCACTTTGTCTCCTATTTCCTTGCTTTTTTTTTTCTTCTTCTAGCTCCATATTATTGAAGTTGGGACACCACCAACTGGGAACCAGCCATTTCCAAAGAAAGCAGTGGATGTTTTCTTTCCTCCAGAAGCCCAGAATGACTTCCCTGTGGCCATGCAGGTACAAAACCTATTTACAGAAAAAGTAGGAACCTGTTTTTGTCATTTGTCTACTAAAGGGGCTTGGTTCATACACTCTATAACTGTTTTTCCGCTTTCTGTACATCTAGATCAGTTCCAAGCAAGATGTAGTCTTTCTCATCACCAAATATGGCTACATCCACCTATATGACCTGGAAACTGGAACTTGTATCTACATGAACAGGATCAGCGGAGAGACCATTTTTGTCACTGCCCCCCATGAGCCTACTGCTGGAATCATTGGAGTGAACAGGAAAGGACAGGTACTCTAATGTACACGAGTGGAATATGTTTTGCAGTAGCTTGGAAAATAAGACGCTTCTTTATTTCACAGTTGAATTCAATGACATCTTGCAGATTGCTTCCTTTTCAAACCAATTCTAGAAATTACATCAGGTGTTCAGCTTGTAAACATTTATATAACGAATGCTATGCTGAGTCAAGAATGCAATGATGAATCACCTCCTTATTAATTTCCAGTGGAGGAAAGAGCCAGACTCATAATTGAAATTTCATCTTGGGCTTTCTGCAGGTGAACAGCTATCCATTTTATCCACTATTTTCAATTTATGTTTTTGATAGATGAAACTCGTGTTATTTCAAATACGCTTCTTACAATACTATTTTAATATCTGTGAATACATATTGTTTTCGAAAAATGTTCCAAACGTAGTGTTTATTTTTAAACCAATGCGCATGCATGTATAGTAGATTGCTTTCCCTCTGGTATGTTGGTATATCAGCATGGAGCCTTGGGTGTGACCTTGATTGAGTAAATCTGAAAATATCAGGCTGTGGCAGCATCTTCAGTGTCAGGCAGCATGTGACACTAACAGCAGGTGGCCTCAGCTTGGCCAGGCAGACTACACAGTCTAATCCTGTTATTGCTCTTGGCTCTCACCTGCAGGCCTGCCATACACAGCACAGTGTGTTGCACACTTGCACACACATATACACACTTGCACACAAAGTGTAACACTATACATGACAGTGTGGGGGTAATCCCTGCATGTAATTTAGGAACGTGAAAAATACCAGTCTTATAATGTAATTCTCGAGTCTAATTTTTGCATGCGGACAGTTTGCAGTGAACTTCAAACCCACTTTCATCAACAGTTACTCTCAGTCATGTGTTTAGTGCCATTCCAGCTGTTTGTTTGGAATAGCGCATGTGGTGTCTGTCTCCTTTCGGGTGTTTATATCACGACATACCAGGCTGACTTTAAATTTTTGATGCACCTTGGTTGGAAGGTATTGTAACTGGACACCTTTGACATCAACATTACAAATTAAAGCGTGCCATTAAAGTGTAAAGGGGCAGTATAACTGAACACACTAAACCAAAACACTGTCTTTACAAAAATCTTAACTTTGCACAGGGCTGCAGAGTGGGCCATTGCCAGGCTTCCTCTTATGCTTTTAAGTTAAATATAATGCCACTTTGTTCCCACTGTTTTAAATGTGGCATGTTAGTTACTGAACAGGAAGAACACCTGTTAGCCTGGAGTAATAGATTATCTCAGCCTTACCTACCCGCCTAAGCCCTGCTGCAGTGAAAGTTGGAGAAGACGGGAAACAGACATTGAAACAGTGTTAACTGAGGTATTAAGCAAATAGTCTCCTTTTATGAAACCAAGAAGCTTCCAAAGACTGCTTCTTTCTTGGTCTAAAGTTATTTTGGAACATTGCCGTTCACTTAATCCCCCCATCTGTCTTTACTTTTCTTCCCTCCCAGCTGTAGGATTTCCTATAATGCTGTTTGCTGGTGTAATTTTGTAAATGTGCAGTTATTAGTGTTAGAAATAGTTAATGTTTTCTAAATGTGTGCCATTGCAGTTTCCCTGATAAAGAGTGATTGTTGCTAATTGTTAATTGTCTTGATATACATTTTTGCATCATATGATCAGAACAGCAGGAAGAGTGTTCAGTGAATACACGTTCCCTCTTATTACGCTCTGCAGCCAATGATGCAACACATTTAAACACCTTGAAAAGCCACAGTGGATGTATTTTGTTGTTCGGTTATAGCTCTGTTTGAAAAAATTCTTATCGTACATGAAATTACCAGTGTAACACTGCATCCAGAATACCCCATGGCACAAGTATCAGTATTAAACAACAGGCAAAAACAGCAGTTTTAAAAGTATAAAATAACATCATATGAATGTAATTTTAAGTGCATATTTGATTGAATGTGGAAGTCTAAATTAGTTATGTTCATGAAGAGAAAAAATGGAAATACTATGGAACATGCAGGTCGTCATGTATTAATTGCACATGCTTATCTGCTCATTTGCTTTTCCAGGTGTTGTCTGTGTGCGTTGAGGAAGAAAACATCATTCCATACATCACCAATGTGCTCCAGAACCCAGACCTGGCGCTACGGATGGCTGTACGCAACAACCTCGCTGGTGCCGAGGAGCTGTTTGCTCGCAAGTTCAACACACTCTTTGCAGCAGGAAATTACTCAGAAGCTGCTAAGGTGGCAGCAAATGCACCCAAGGTACTGCCATTGTGCTTCTGTGCCCTCAGACTGTGTTCATACACAACATACAAGCTCAGACTGTTAAGACTAAGCAGGTTTCAGTGGATTAGTATAAAAAATGTAAAACAAGTTTAGATTTTCCAGCCTAACTAGTTTAAAGGGACTGCAGTCTGTAGCTGAATGAATAATGAATCGTTTTGTGTGTTGTACTTAGTTTTTGCATTTGTAATGGTCTAAGAAGTTTCCATCCTGCCTCTCAAGGGTATCCTGCGAACCCCAGACACTATCCGTAGGTTCCAAAGTGTTCCCGCCCAACCAGGCCAGACGTCTCCCTTGCTTCAGTACTTTGGCATCTTGCTGGACCAAGGCCAGCTTAATAAGTTTGAGTCTCTGGAGCTCTGCAGACCTGTCCTTCAGCAGGGCCGAAAGCAGCTACTAGAGAAATGGCTAAAAGAGGACAAGGTATGTGTTTAGTGTTTGGTTTTATAGTGGATAGTTTTATTCCGCATTTCAATATTCTTTGATTTCATCTACCATGTCATGGAGAAAAATGTACTCAGAAAAATAGTCTCTGAAGTCATAGTGCTAGACTGACTCACTGAATCACATATAACATTGATTCCAGAGCAGAAGATCCATTATGTAGGGCAATGAAACCCCTGTTTTTGTTTTTGCTTTTTTTAGCTTTAAGCATCATGAAAGGGAAGCATATCGCAGATCATTGTTATAGTTTAGTTTGTGCTCTTCTAAACTTCATTTATGCTTATGTTTACAGCTGGAATGTTCTGAGGAGCTTGGAGACTTGGTGAAGTCTGTAGATCCAACTCTTGCCCTCAGCGTCTATCTCAGAGCCAATGTTCCCAATAAGGTCATTCAGTGCTTTGCAGAGACTGGCCAGTTCCAGAAGATTGTCCTCTATGCCAAGAAGGTTTGTGATGACTCACTTGGTAATTAAAAGAGCTTTGGCTGTAATATGTTTGATTTTCTACATTTTATATACATCCATCACAGATTGGGAGCATGTTGTATACAGGACTGTTATCTTTAAAGATTTGTCATCCCTGTAGGTGGGCTACACTCCAGACTGGATCTTTTTGCTAAGGAACGTAATGCGGATCAGTCCGGAGCAGGGTCTTCAGTTCTCTCAGATGCTGGTTCAGGATGAAGAGCCACTTGCTGACATTACACAGGTAAAAAAATTTCTTTGTTGCACTTGGAGTGGGTGATACGGGCAAAAGGTACCATGACTGTCTTTAAAGTTACAGTTACAATCCATGATCTGAATTACAGTTCTTCCCATAGATGTAGTTGATCTCATTCAGTTGATTATATGATTGTGAAAATACACTACATCTCTGAGACAGCCGAGGTTTCTGAGAGTTCAACATCTGCCATTTCTCTGTTGTTTAATTTTCCAGATTGTTGACGTGTTCATGGAGTACAACCTGATTCAGCAGTGCACGTCCTTCCTACTAGATGCCCTGAAGAACAACAGACCCATGGAGGGACCACTGCAGACACGCCTCCTAGAAATGAATTTGGTCCATGCACCACAGGTACATAAACATCAGGTCCAGATATGCTAAATGGTTTCAATCACCATGGAGTACGAGTTATCAGTAGGTCTCATCCAAAATAAAACTCCTGGACTTAAACTTCTAAGTTGGACTGGTAAAAATCCACGTCTGACTGATATAACTGAGGACATTTTTTTTAATGATCTAATGCTTTTTTTTGTTTGTTTGTTTGTTTTTTTGTGAAATTTGCCCCCTAGTTTCCATCCATCCATTCACTTCCACTTATCCAATGATCACATTTTTTTGCTGTTTACAGAAATGTTTGGATTTCAGTCTAAATGTATTTGTCACTTTCTCTGTGTCATTTGTTACAGGTTGCAGATGCCATCTTGGGTAACCAGATGTTCACCCACTATGATCGTGCTCACGTGGCACAGCTGTGTGAGAAAGCCGGCCTCCTGCAGAGGGCGCTGGAGCATTATACTGACTTGTATGATATTAAACGCGCAGTGGTGCACACACACCTTCTCAACCCTGAGGTACAATTCAGATTGAGTATATAAAACTAATATGATACGACTGTGTCTGAAAAATATATATTCATGTATTTTGATGTTGTGGTTTGTGGTGACTATGTTTGTATTGGTGATTATTTTCTATTTATCTTTTCAGTGGTTGGTGAATTTCTTTGGCTCGCTCTCTGTGGAGGATTCTTTGGAGTGTCTGAGGGCCATGTTATCTGCTAACATCCGTCAGAACCTGCAGATCTGTGTTCAGGTCGCCTCCAAGTACCATGAACAGCTCTCTACTCAGGCCCTCACTGAACTGTTTGAGTCATTCAAGAGCTTTGAGGGTTAGTGTGGAAGATTCCGATTTGCATTTGCACTTTCTTGCCTTTCCTGTTCAGTCTAGGAAAACAGAAATTCTAAAAAAGATAACTGGTTTTAGTATTCCCGGTGATTGAGTTTTTCGCCTTGCAGGTTTGTTCTATTTCTTGGGTTCCATCGTGAACTTCAGCCAGGATCCCGAAGTCCACTTCAAATATATTCAAGCTGCCTGTAAAACTGGCCAAATCAAAGAGGTGGAGAGAATCTGCAGAGAAAGCAATTGCTACGACCCTGAACGTGTGAAGAACTTCCTCAAGGTCAGAATTGGGCAGCGCAGAAAACATTTATCTCACTAAAGTAAACCTACAATTTTTTTCTTTTATCCAACATAATTTATTATATTTTTCCTTAACAGGAAGCCAAGCTTACTGACCAGCTGCCTTTAATCATTGTGTGTGACCGCTTTGATTTCGTCCACGATCTTGTCCTGTACCTGTACCGCAACAGCTTGCAGAAATACATTGAGATCTATGTGCAGAAGGTACGTTACTACACCGAGAAGAGTAATAAAAGGCAACCTACATCACAATTCAAAACCCTGACTGATTTGAAAGTTCATCTTTTAACGTGTTTATTCTCTTCTTTAATGGAAACATGTCTGCATTTCCTGATCATATATTCCAGGTGAACCCGAGCCGTCTGCCAGTAGTCATTGGCGGATTATTGGATGTGGACTGTGCTGAAGATGTGATTAAGAACCTGATCATGGTGGTGAGAGGACAGTTCTCCACAGATGAACTGGTTGCTGAAGTGGAAAAAAGAAATCGGTGAGAACCAAAAGATCTACTTAATGGAAGACTCTACCATGTAACTCAAACTGTAGCGTTAAACTGGTTCTTTGTTTGTGTGATATTCTCTCAAAACCTGTGATTTTTCTTACTGTGCTTCCCTCTCCAGTTTGAAGTTGTTGCTGCCTTGGTTGGAGGCTCGTATTCACGAAGGTTGTGAGGAGCCTGCAACCCACAACGCTTTGGCCAAGATCTACATCGACAGCAACAACAACCCTGAGCGCTTCTTGAGGGAAAACCCCTACTATGACAGCCGTGTGGTGGGCAAGTACTGTGAAAAGAGAGACCCCCATCTGGCCTGTGTGGCTTATGAAAGAGGACAGTGTGACCAGGAACTCATTCATGTGAGTTTAAAAACAAATCAGTTTCACTGGAAGGTGAAAGTCTGGGTTATTAGTAATGTAATGAAGAAGTTTCTTGCTCTGTGTTTCGTGTGAAATGTTGTATTTCTAAATGTTTTTGTTCTGCTTCAGGTGTGCAATGAGAACTCACTGTTCAAGAGTCTGTCCCGTTACCTTGTACGTCGCAAGAACCCAGAACTGTGGGCAAGTGTGCTGTTGGAGACCAACAACTATAGGAGACCACTCATTGATCAGGTCTGAACCTTTAGCATCTTTGATACTAAATTATGCCACGAACAAGTTTATTGTCAAAAGTTACCAGCTTGTAATTTAGCATTAGCCTCCATACTGCAAACAAGCAAACATCAGCTGTTGTGCATCATGTCTGTTGTTGGTCTCTGCTGCAGGTTGTCCAGACAGCCTTATCAGAGACCCAGGATCCAGAGGAGGTGTCTGTCACAGTCAAGGCCTTCATGACCGCCGACCTTCCCAACGAGCTTATTGAGCTTTTGGAAAAGATTGTGCTGGATAATTCCGTCTTTAGTGAGCACAGGTAAAAGAGTCTGACCTCAGTATGTAATGTTATCCTTTATGAATGTTTAACGTTTAAACAAACATTCATTTTAGCCTGCATATCAAAGATTTAGACAGAAGTTAGTCAACTGCTCACAATTGTTATTCCAATGATGAACACTGAACTAGCAAAGTATTTAATATATTTAATAAGGCATTCAGTAAAAACCTCCTATCTTTTTCATTTCAGAAACCTTCAGAATCTCCTCATTCTGACTGCCATTAAAGCTGATCGGACACGTGTCATGGAGTACATTAACCGTCTGGACAACTACGATGCCCCAGACATTGCAAACATTGCCATCAGCAATGAGCTGTTTGAGGAGGCCTTTGCTATTTTTAGGAAATTTGATGTCAACACTTCTGCTGTGCAGGTGTGTTCTTTCCTTAACATCTTGTGTCGTACTTAACCCAGAGCCCGGTAAATGCCCCGAGAATTTTGCAGTTAATGTTGATATTCAGCAATCTGAATGTTTTCTCATATTCAGGTCCTGATTGAACACATTGGCAACCTGGACAGAGCTTATGAATTTGCTGAGCGCTGCAATGAGCCCCCAGTTTGGAGTCAGCTGGCAAAGGCGCAGCTTCAGAAGGGTTTGGTGAAAGAAGCCATCGACTCTTACATCAAGGCCGATGACCCATCTGCTTACATGGAGGTGGGGCAAGCTGCAGCCCAAAGCGGTAAGATGAGCTTTTATCTATCAAGACACTTAAATGGTGTAATGTTAAGTATGTAGTAGCTTGCTGTGTTCATCAAGCTTATGGTAGTCAATTTTTGTGTGCAGGAAACTGGGAGGACCTGGTGAAGTTCCTGCAGATGGCTCGTAAGAAAGCCCGTGAGTCATATGTTGAGACAGAGTTGATCTTTGCCCTGGCCAAGACCAACCGCTTGGCCGAGCTGGAAGAGTTCATCAACGGACCCAATAATGCTCACATTCAGCAAGTAGGTCCTGGGACACACACAGACATGTAGCTACTTCTTTTCCACCCGTTTACAGTTACAGCTAATTAGCTGCTGTTACTTATTTTGTCTGACTTCTGTCAGGTGGGTGATCGTTGTTATGACGACAAGATGTATGAGGCAGCCAAACTGCTTTACAACAATGTGTCAAACTTTGGGCGTCTGGCCTCCACTCTGGTGCACCTGGGAGAATACCAGGCAGCTGTGGATGGAGCCCGCAAGGCCAACAGCACCCGCACCTGGAAGGAGGTGATGGAAATCAGTTTTATTTCAGTCTCTTCTCTTTCTCTCTCTCTCTCTCGCTGATGATCTTGCTGATAGCAAGTCTCCTTTTATTTAAAACATCAACTCTCTGCTGGCCTGTTTTTAACAAGTGTTGGTTTGTTTTTTTCCCTTTTCTGCTCTTTCAGGTGTGTTTTGCTTGTGTAGATGGGAAGGAGTTCCGTCTTGCCCAGATGTGTGGCCTGCATATTGTTGTCCATGCTGATGAACTGGAGGAGCTCATCAACTACTACCAGGTATGTTGGATACTTGTGGGCAAACACAGAGAAGGTTTGCTGTGAATGATAAGTAGCTGAGCATGTATTCTATCAAAAATCTGGCATAAATATAAGAACAAACCACCTTTTCTTTTGTGTTTTCTGCATTAATAACAACAATGCTCAGTTGAACCTTTGATTGAAATGAATCGAGAGTTGAGCCAAAAGATAGTAGGATTTTCAGTTTTCCCCACCTTAAAGATTGCTTTGCTGCACCTCATGTCAGTACACTGTGTCTGCAAACATGAGATTTGTTTAAGGGCTTCAAAATAACTTATCAAATTGTAAGGGACAGAGATTAAGGGTATAGTAATGTAACTAAGTCTGTTTGGGTTCTCCAGGATCGTGGTTACTTTGAGGAGCTGATCACCATGCTGGAGGCTGCCCTGGGGCTGGAACGTGCTCACATGGGTATGTTCACTGAGCTGGCCATCCTCTACTCCAAATTCAAACCCCAGAAGATGAGGGAACACCTGGAGCTCTTCTGGTCTCGTGTCAACATTCCAAAGGTGGGTGTGAGAAACAGATTCATTATGAGCTTTGCAGTCAGCCTTTATTGTGGGATCATGTATTGGCTGGAATCTGACAGTATGCATTACAATACAGGGGCTGCGATTCTGTAAATTGTCATTAGTTTTTTAACTTAAAAGTGTCATAGCTTAAAGAACATATCACTATATATGTGTAGAATTAGGATTTTAAAAAATTTAAAATACTCAGAACAGCAGGATCTGGATCTGTCACAGTTTCTATAACATCTAAAAATGCTGCATTACTTTTTGTACAGTTTGAGCAATGAAGTAAATATTTTTCTAAATCTGTGCAATTATTAAATCTATTAATTTTCATTTTTACACCACTATATATAGGCCGTAAAAGTTTAATTTGAGTTCATGTATGTGTGTCTGTGTATCAGGTTCTCAGAGCAGCTGAGCAGGCCCACCTCTGGGCAGAACTGGTGTTCCTCTATGACAAATATGAGGAGTATGACAATGCCATCATCACCATGATGAACCACCCATCTGATGCCTGGAAGGAAAGCCAGTTCAAAGATATTGTCACCAAGGTAAAAAAAAACACACACACAACATGAAAGTGTTATTAGTGCTATCAATTTCTTCTACTGACAGCAGTACCAGCACAGTGCTGGCACTTTTTTATCTGAATGTAGAAATTGTTGAACATGAATATGGTGTGTTTCTCATAGGTGGCCAATGTTGAGCTGTACTACAAGGCCACCCAGTTTTATCTGGAGTACAAACCATTACTGCTGAACGACCTACTCATTGTCCTTTCTCCAAGACTGGATCACACGCGTGCTGTCAACTTCTTTAGCAAGGTC
>VUQK01015871.1:0-16442 GCA_015106715.1 Bujurquina vittata
AACGCTAGCGTCGGAGAGCAACTTGGGGTTAAGTATCTTGCCCAAGGATACATTGGCATGTAGCCTGGAGTAGCCAGGAATCGACCTTCCGATCAGTGGGTGACCTGCTCTACCTCCTGAGCTACAGCCACCCCTTGTCAGAGTAAAGAGGTGGCACGTAGCAGGCCAAGTGCTGCTAATCCTATGCACTTTATTAAACTAGCAGCAGCAAGTGTGAACACCCCTTGTAAAAGCAGAAGTTATGGCATTTCGCTGGTCTGGAGCATTCACAATGCCACAGACTTCCAGCAAATGCACCCCAAGGACAAACCGAACAATTCTCAGAGAAACTGAAGATACCCAGAGGAGGGGAGATGATTTGGGCTTGTTTTGCAGTCAGGACCTGGGCACCTTGAGTTGACCATGAACTCCTCTGTATACCAGAATCAAATATGGATCCATCTGGCCCAACAGCTAAAGCTTGGCCAAAAGTAGGTCATGTAACAGGACAATGATTCCAAGTAGAGCTGCAAATCTACTGAATGGCTCAAAAAGAAAAGTGTCAGGGTGCTGCAATGACTCAAAGTCCAGACCTCAACCTGATTGAAATGCTGTTGCAGGAGAGAGCTGTGCATACAGGCATACCAGCATGTTTCAGTGAAGTGATGCAACCCTGTGAAGCATGAGCTAAAATTCCACCCACATTGATGTGAGAGACTGATTAATCATACAGAAAACAAGTTCTTCAAGTCAGTGCTGCTAAAAGTGGTTCTGTGTGCTTCTGAATTATGCGGTGTGCTTAGTTTTTCACAGCACTGTGCAGAGTCCTCTAAAAGCTTTCTTTTTTGACATGACTGTTAGGTCAGCTTTTAATGACATTTTTGCTTTTCTATCCAGGCTGGCTTCACCTTGGGAAATGTTGTGGGGATGTATCTCGCTCAAAACTATGAAGTAAGTTTTGTTTGTTTGTTTTTTGTGTGTGTGTGTGTGTGTGTCTAATAAACTAAGAATGTGTGCGACTAGATGACTAATCCTCATTATTGTCACGAGATGGGACCAGATGTACCAGCTGTTTACTCTAATTGTTCAGATTTCAATTGATGCCAAGTGCTGGTAAATTTTTCGTCCTAAATGTTATGCAGCCATGTGTCACAGGTGGAGCTGATGTAGAAAAACACTGGTGAGGAAAAACACCATAACTCTGACATCGCAGATACAAGCGGTAGACGTGTGCTTTCTCTGTAGGGTGGCTTAGAGACAGGGTGAGGAGCGCCGAGCAGGGCCGCTACTCCTCCACATTAAAAGGAGCCAGTTGAAGTAGTGACCTCCTACCAGAGATGTAATCTCTCAGCTGGCCTGGGAACGCCTCTGTGTTTCCCCGGATGAGCTGGTAGAGGTGGGGAGAGAGAGGTCTGGGCTTCTCTGCTTAGGCCGCTTACGTGGAAGTGGATGTATGGATGCTTGTGTTGTGTTGTATTATCATTTTAGATTTTAACGTTGACCCGAGACGGGTGTCATGAATTGTTGAGCAACATGCATCATTCATAATATTCCACACCACAGTCACAGAATTCATTTTTCAGAATTCAGTTTCTCATCTTTTAATATGTGAACATTTTTTGTAGTAATGCGTTTTCACTTCATTTAACATCAGTTGAAGTGTTTTTTTTTTTTGGTTTCCTTTTTTTCTTTGTTTTTCTGGAGCATAATGTGCAATGTCCATGATGCACAATGTGAGGCGACACACAGTTAAGCAGCATTTAAAGTGTGATTCATTATCGAATGTGATCGTTTCAGATGCTTTTGTTTAGACCCTTTTTGACATTGTCCATTAAACTGTCCTCAAATTTATTTGATTTGTCAATTTGTTTCTTAGTTTTAGTCAATTGTTCCAACTTTTCCCCCCTCATTTAGTCAACTAAGAAATTATTTGCCAGGAACATCCCATTATAAAACAATTTTCAGTAATTTAGTGAAGATGTCTGTGAGCTCTGCTAGATGCTGCTGGAGCCATTCATTTCTCCGGTGACTGATGTGCATAGAAACAGCTTTGTAAGGTCATTATCAACTCATGATCTTTATCCAAGTATCAGTTATACAAACGCATACTGACAGAGCTAATACATGTTTATGCATTCATCAGTATTTCTGGAATGTCTTTATAAGATTTTCAATGAGCAGCTTTCATTTTAGTCTGCACGTCAACAAAGATCACACAATCATCACACACTGCCCAGATTTCCTCGTGTTTTGTTACGTTGTTTTTCATCTCTTTCGGAGGTTGAGCTCTTCCTCTTTGCCGCATTCCTCATCTTACATTCTTATCTCATTTTTTCAGTTGTAGACAGTTTTTTATACACCTGGTTGACAGCCTACCCTGGTGTCAAAGCATAGTTGAAGTTTGTCAGTAGCCAGACGTTTTCTTTGTTTGCATCTCCAATGATGTTTTCTGAGTGCACGTTGCTCTAATCCTGGTAGTTCAAAAAGGATAAAACTTTTTTTTTTTGCAGCTGTGTATTCAGTGCTTCTTAATAGATACATCAAGGACTGCAATAACTCCACCTTTTTAAGAAGGTTAGACAACTGTATATTTCAGTTTAAAGCTGACAACAGAAACCTGAATGTTGTAGCTTTAATGAAAAAAAAATATTTTATCAGTTGTTACTGTTCGTTTTAGTTGGGTGCCTCTTACAAACCACAGATTATAAATTTATGAGATTGCATTATCTGTAATGTGTATCTTTCCTCTGTAGGTGCCCAACATAGCCAAGAAAATCGAAGCTTTTAAGAAGGACGTGGAGGCCAAGAAGAAGCCCCCAGAGTGAGCAAAGCACAACAACGTTGCAGGCGAGAATGGACTTCCTCTGCAGAGAAACTATTTATTTTACTGGGTTATTTTGGTATCATGTATACACTTGATTATATCATGTTAAATATGTATGAAAATATAAACAGTGCCTGGAACAGTGTTTGTTTGTTCTTAATTTTATAGCCATATTCTCCTTGTAAACTATTTTCTAAGGTAAATAGTGCAAAGACTGGATTTAAAGACTGCTATGACTAAATAATGGCTTTTTCATTCCAGTTTCATGGCATCGCTGGCTGGCCTTCTGTTATGCACTCATGCCATTCAGTATGTCCACAAGAGATGTTTAGAGAAAGTTATTAAAGCAGCACGCTGCCACATTGTATTCCACAAAATCTAGATTTTCCTCCACAAGCCTCACATGTCAATAACTGCCAAACTTTTTATCATTCTTGTACAATCATTACTCTGAACCATTCAGCGTACAATAAAGTTGCAGATAATGATCTTATAAAGTTTTTGTTTCATGAATTAAGGAACTTATTTTTAACATCCTGCTTTCTCTTGTACTCCAGCTTTTAGTCCAAGTGCATCCACTAGGTGTCGCCATTGGAAGACAGTTAAAATTTTCTTTGGCATAATTTAAGATTTACTTTTTTTCGTTTTCTTTTTTTCCCCTTCTTTTTCTTTGAATTTGACCATCCAAAGCCTATGAATTTCAGAAAGTCTGCTGCATTGTGAGCGATGTAGTAGACATTCTCCAGGGCTGCGGGGCTGAGGATGTCCGCCTCTGTCGTGGTGGCTTTGGCGTTGCACGAGGACCTCTTTTGGGGTCATTTTGGGCTCTTAGTCTTCTTGGCCAACTTAGAACTATGGGATCTTGATTTCCTGGTGGGCTTTGTGGAAAATAAGTGGTTTAATCACTCTTCTGTAAATATGAAAAGCATCAATACTCTATAGTTCTATACTTTACCATAGTGAAGGATGTCTCTGTTGCTTCCTGTGGGATCTGATTCTTTTTGTTTCACCAAAAGATTAAAAAGTTGGTAGGAAAAAGTACCTAAAATGATCTTAAAATTAAAGATTTTATACCAGTTCTGGCTGTGGCACTCAAATAGCTTCAGCGGAGACAGCGATACCCCATCTGTTTATGTCCTGTTGCTGTAGAGACAGACTGGACTTGCTTGTGAACGAAGGGGTTGGTCTTCCTCAAGAGTCTGTAAATTAGTTTGTATCTGGGATACAGCCGGGCATCAAACACACAGCTTACATTAAGTGAACAAAAAGCCAAGAAGCACCTTCTAATAATTTATTGATAGTGCAGCATTCAGTGGAATTCATGTTAAGACAGTAGCCTTTCCAGTTTCTTTGGCAACTCACCAAATCATCCTGGTGTAAAAAGCCCTTGCATTCACATGGTGAAAGTGTACTTTTAACATTTAAATACATTCAATAAATGTACATCAACTGTATACCATGCAGAAGCTCTTGGATCTTTGAATCATGCATTAGAAATAAATACTCGCAGTCACTCGAGTGTACGAAATCCAATATGGACCCAAGAAACTTCTCAGTTGTGATTAAGACACAACCCAAAATAAAAAAGCACTGTATACAAATTATGTGACATCACTTGACAATCATGTGCCAGTATAGTGCACATACTGTGCAGCAGGAGGAGGACATCAATACTTGAACCAAGCGTTAGGCGCTTTATTCCAGCAATAACAATAGTGGAAGCGTAATAATTACCTGCATAGAGACATTTTCTTTCTTCAAAAGGCAGAATTTGCTTTAAAAAGCCTCTAGTAGAATAACAGCTCAGTGGAAGTTGAAAGTTTTGGTAAAGTCAATGGAGTAAAATATTCATTTTAATAACTTTGTGGCAGTGATGCAGGAGCACAAAGAAATGACACTGCGGCGCTCCATGCATTTGAGCCTCTTAAATAAATCAATAACAAAGGGAGCTTCGAGTAGCAGAGTTACTCTGTGGAAATGAGGTGGACAATCATTCGGATGATGCTGGAGCCACGGGGGCAGCTGTACAGGTCCATGCTTGGGTTCCGGATTTTATCCTCCAGAAGCAGGTCCAGCTCCAAGCGCAGCTCCTTCACAAGCTCAGCCACCTGGATACAACACGGACAGGAAGTTGGTGCATTTTTAAGTTTGTTCCTTCAACATAAATAACATTTAAACACACCAAAGACTAAAATTAACATGTTTTATGTCTTGTTTCTTTTAATGTATGTAAAATACTGCTTACCAGCACAAATAGAAGCTACAATCAGAGAGTGCTCTGATCAGAGAGTGCTATCAGAGAGTTAAACAACTCAGACTATAAAAAAGTAAAAAACTTGAAGATCATCTCCTTGCGCACTTTTGGCTTGCTTCAAGCTGCCATATTTTAAAGAGCTCCATGAAAGGGATCTGCGATGCACAGTAACCTTTCAACTTCAGTTTAATTTTGGGGAAGAGGACAAAGGGGGGGAGAAATAAGGTGAACAGGGGAAATGGTGTATTATTAGGCCAAAAGACTCCCCACCTACTTAATGGCTTGTGAGTGAGCAAGGACTGCATTCAGGTCATTGTTCTCCCTCAGTGAGAACCACCTGACACCCAGGACTCTTGTTCTCAAGTCCAAACTGGACTTTGAGCAGCTGCACTGGAAGTTGATGTTGAAGGGGATATGGGCTAAATTGAAAATTACGTATGGTTTTTTTTTGAGGATGCTATACTGATCTGTATTGATTTTATCTGTTGTAGCTGAATAATTGTTTGGCTTGTAATCCCCATAAAACCTGGAAACCCTTTAAAGCAGATTAAAACAACTCTACGCAGCTTGTAAGCACTTTGCAACAGTGAAGTCTGAGCCAGCTGAATATTTGTGTTCACATGATTAAAAACCACACACTCTCTGACCTGATGTGAAGCAGCAGCAAATCGGATCCATCCATCATCCAGCGAAATAACAAAGTCCCCTTTTTGCAGCTCGATGTTGACCTGTCCGCATCCAAACAGCACCAGTGGGTAAACAGACACCATGCTGCAGTCCCTGATGAAAACACGGCTCGTTTTCACCTTCTCGTGGTAAACCAGGTAGGGGCTGGTGTAGTGGCGAACCTGTGGCACAAATAACAGATGCAACCGGTTAGTTTCTCCTACTAGCTGCTTCACTCAGGGTGCATCTTTTTTAATCTCACCATATAGTTGACAGATGAGGGGTGGATGTGGACGTAGCCGTCGTTCTTGGTCACGTAGCGGAGCTCGTTGGCTTTGGGTTGCATCTTCATCGCTCCCTTGCAGGTCTTCTTGTAATTCCCTTGAGGAGCTCGTACCTGGAAGGCATCCTGTGTGAATGTTTCATAATACAATTTGGTTTTCTGTTCTTTACTCTAATGACAGAGAGGGGGAATATGCACCTGGACCACATTTGGATAGAGGGCAGCACACAGCATGGCGGACATCAGCCGGATGTTTTTGGAGTTCAGGTTTGCCTGGGATGCAAAATATCAGATTTTTGGACATTATAGTCTCTCTAAGATTAAACCTTGAATCAGTGTGTGTGTGTGTGTGTGTGTGTGTTTTTGTTTGTTTCACCTCAGGACCAGTAGCCTCCAGGACCCCATCAGCACCCTTGGAGGACATGCGCTCAATAATCCTGGCCTTCACTCCTTCCTTGATAAAGCCAATATCAGACAGCAGCTCAGCAAACTGCCTCTTCAGACTGGCGATCTCCTGCCAAGGTCACAGTTCACCATTTCAAGTATTTTTCATATAAAATGACTCAGTTGTTTGAATCTGAAGCTATACTAAAGCTTTGATTTATAAAGCTCTTCCACTGTGTGCAGATTTAAAGCCAACTAAAGAGCAGCAGAATTAGCCAAATGTAGAAGACCACTGACTGCTTTGGACGGTGCTGCCTCACCTGCAGCCCGCGCCATGACAGAAAGTTCTCCCTGCAGTAGGTGAAGCCAGCATAGTAGCCATACTTTGCAGCAGAGCAAAATCCCTGCAAGAGAAAAATAATCAATCAATTTAAAGCTTTTTCAGAGTATAAACTGTATATCTGAATTATCACCAATAGCCAAGTGCAATAGGGACCTTATATGCCTGCAACAAAGCTAGATGGTCACTATTAGCCAGGGCAAACGCCCGTTTCTTCTCAGTGGCTTCCTCTCGCTTATCCCATGGAGACACCTGGAAGCAGATCAGATTTTAATTTCCACACAATAAAACATTTATGTTAAAAAAAAATCATTATGTGGATTCCTATCTGTTAAAAATAAACACAAAAAGATGAAGCAGCTCATCACTGCGAGCCTAAAGTCAGCACTGTGGTGCAGATGAGCTACACATATGGTCTCTCAATAGAAGCTAGCGCCTTCTTACAAATGGGGATTTGAAGGCCAGACTGGCAGCGATAGTGAGCGCTGGGTCGAGGCATCGGAAGATGGCGCCGAACAGCATGAGCTTTCCGATGCGCACGTCAACGGGCAGGCAGGCCAGGTGGTAGCCCAGCGGGGTCAGCTTCTCATCTGCCATCAGAGCTCCCAGATCCTGAAGGCGCTGTTTGGCGGTGTCCAAGCTTCCCATCGGCGGGGGCTCGATGAGCCGAGAGAAGACCGACTCCAGCAACTTCTCCGCAAACACATCCAGGATCTTGATTCTGTTACAGAAAGGTTCAATATAAGCATTGTGAATAACCTTTTCTTGGAATTTCTCCAAATCAAATGCTATTTGCGTGTTACAGAGAAAGCTACGTGGCAAAAAACAGACAGATCTACCGGAGGCAGAGCTGCTCTAGAGGCACTCTCTGGATCTCAGGCAGCTGCTGCTCAGCCAGCTGGTGTTTAAAGCAGTGGCTGGTGAAGAGGTGGAAGCAGACCCCCGAGGCCACGCGACCTGCTCGACCCTTTCTCTGCAGTGCGTTGGCTCGAGAAACCCACGAGTCCTCCAAGCTCTCCATGCTTTTGGATGCATCATACCTGAAAATACAGTGCATCTTAATGTGTCAAAATAACTGTAGTACATTTGCACAAGTCACTTAAAAACAAAAACAAAACAAATAGTATGATTCACAACCTGAAAGTATCAAAAGTTCGGATTTAGAGCTAACATAACAAAAAAGTTACCTTTTCTCCTTCATCTTGCCAGAGTCAATGACGTATACCACGTCATCAATGGTCACTGAGGTCTCAGCGATGTTGGTGGAGATGATGATCTTTGTGACACCATCTGGAGGATGGCTAAAAACTGCCTCCTGCTCCTCATTGGACAAGGTTGAGTGGAGTGGGTATACCACACACCTGATGGTGGTGCACAAGGTTCACTTATTTAGCTAAGAATGTGTTTTTAAGCTTTGTTTCATACACTTGATTAGGAACAATAAAAATATCCAGTGTCGCGATAAAAACACACAGACCTGGATGCGCCCCTGTTGTTGAACTTTCTGTTGGACTGCAGCTGCTCGTAGAGCATCTTGATCTCAGCGAGGCCTGGCAAAAACACCAGCACTGCACCTGCAGACACAAACCACAACAAGCTCAGTGTTCAGCTTCACATTTTACCCCAATCCAGAGATGTACTTGTATATTTAACATCCTGAAAGAACGGGCCATTTGTGATTACTTCATATACTGCTGTGTAGCTTGATTACAAGAATGGCTTCAAGTATTAGTAAATTTACTCATATGTTGTTAATCCAATTGTGACTTGACTTATAAAACAAGTAAAAGCAGGTGAATGTTCTCCAAGAAAATATCAACAAATTATCACTGTATTGCAACATTTTTGGAGAGGACCCAGACTGTTTTTTGCTTCATCATTTTCTTTTAAAGAAGTAGCTTTCCATTTTTCCCTCATGATTTTCAGAGCAAAGTTTCATTATTTCCTGGTCAACTGCTTCTTCTTGATAAGTTAGACTGCTTGGCAGGCAGCGTTTCTATGCCGATTAACCATACGATGGCTTTTCTTACCTGGTGGGTAGTTGTGTTTTCCTTCTACTATCCACTCCAGCAGGCTTTCCACCAGGTCCATGTTGATTTTGTCCAGGTCCATTGCAGCGATGGTCTTGAGCACGGATCTCTTAGTATCTGCATCAGCGACACAATATGTGATATTTACACACTGGTTAGGCAACTGGGGGGTTTATTTGATTAAAACCCAAATTGAATTACTTTTCATCTCACCTTTGTATCTGATTGTGAGGTCCTGCAGGCTGAGCTGCTGGTCTGGGATCTCATCTTTGACAAAGTCTTTCTTAGAGAACGACATGAAGTTCCAGACATCATCACTTAAATCTTCCACCACGTTCCTCAGGTCCCCTTTGCTCTGGCCACCTGTGGAAGACTGATTCTGTTTCCCTGAGCGCATGTAAGGGCTACCATCCTCAATGATGAAACTAGGAAAATACAGCACAGTTACACAGACAGTTGTGCCATTACCCAAACTGTAAAGAGAGCCTTTGGTTTACTTGAAAGCTGTAGGATGTATTTACCCAGTTTTAGCGATAGCATCTTCAAGAAAAAACTGGTCAACAGGGAATGTGCGCCCTGTAAGAACATACATTTATTAGGAGGAAGAGGAAAATGTATGGAATGAGGCATGAGCAGAATATAATTTATCAGTTCTATTGATGGATCACCTGGTATGTGGACAGTAGGACAGTTGTAGAAATACTCAGAGAAGAGGTTTGCATTAAGAGTGGCACTCATGAGAATAATCTTCAGGTCTGGCCTTTGTACCATCAAGTCTTTGAGCACCAGCAGCAGGAAGTCACTGAAAATAAGAACAGATTAGGAGACCAGAAACAAATTAGAAGCTTTAAAATATTTTTTTTCCTGGTCCAAAGGACAACATATTACAATACAAGCTCAATTATGCTGTAGCGTTTTCTGTGCAGTGCTTTTCTGTCTCACCTCTCCTCTGTTCGTTCATGCACCTCGTCCACGATGACGTGTGTGACTCCGTTGAGGTCTGCCTCGCCCTCCAGTCTCCTCAGCAATACGCCTGTGGTGCAGTACAGCAGTCGGGTGGCTGAAGTCTGATAAATGGAGTATTGGGAGAATATATTAGTATAAAAACCAGTGACTCAGAATGCTGTATTCTAGATGTTTTTGTTGCATGTATCCATACCCTGACACTCTCCAGGCGGATCTGGTAGCCCACAGAGTTTCCCAGACACTCCGCGCGCTCTTGCGCCACTCTCTGAGCCACAGACATGGCAGAAATGCGGCGTGGCTGAGTACAGATGATGTTGGCTACCTGCGCTGTGGAGCTGCTCAAAGAGGCATCCAGAATGAACTGAGGAATCTGAGTGGTCTTACCACACCTGCAGTAAAAAAACACATTGAATCACGTTTAGGAACAGGTTAATGACTGGCTTCGCCTCAAAAACAGAAGATTTTAACAGCAGCTGTCTGCCCAAGATGACATATTAGAAAAAGCCCCTCTCACTGGAATCATACTGAACCATCCATCCAACCTTTACCACTTTCATACAGAACCAAAAAAAAGAAACTGATGGTTTAGAGGCATGTGAAGCCTAAGCTTCTTTTATGAGGACTACCTGTGCATACAGTGATCTCACTATTTGAAACTTTGGCTATGTTTAATATAAAAATCCACCATTATAACAGTAGATAGGGAAAAGGAAAAGCATAATAGGTCCCTTTTAAAATCATTCAATTTTTATATATTTGATGTTAATTATATACAAGCTAAACCCCTTCATATAACTGTACATCATATTTGACTTGTTCCAAAAATAGGTAAAAAAAAAGGCAAAGAGATTTAGTATTATTATTATTATTATTATTATAGTAAAGTAATACTTTGTGACCTACCCAGTCATTCCACTGATCACCAGCACCTGACACTGGTCCAACATATCTAGAATGTTCTTTTTTTCTTGCCAAGCTGGAAGCGACTTCCTCTGTACAAGCATAGAGCTATAGCGTCTGGAGGACTGGTTTGCCAGAAGAACCAAAAAGAATTGACACATTAAAAGGGCTGCATTTGGATTTTACATTCAGATTTTTTGTGTGTGTGTGTGGGGGGGGGGGGGGGGGGGGGGGGGGGGGCAGAGCCACCTGTTTCCTCTGGAACTCTTGGCGCAGCTTGCTGTTTTCTTGCAGCAGGTTGCCCATCTGCTGACTGTGCCTTTTCGCCATCATCTTCCTGAGATTGACATAACTCTCGTTCTCCACTGGAACTGCATGATCCTCTTCATCCTCGTCTCTGTCATCCGTTTCCTCTGGATCCATAGTCTCTTTTACTTAAAAATGTGAGCAGAGTACAGCAAAAGCATGAAAATAAAAAGAGAAAATTAATAGCATAAGTTTAAGTTTCTATTTCACTTACTATTTGTGGTCCTCTGGTTATTAGATGTAGGAGTCCTCTTGCTGTTTGTAAGGTTACTACTGCCGGTGCTGGTACTCCTGCTCTCCTCAGAGGCATTGCTCCTTGCACTCTTACTCTTTGCTATGGCAAGAGAAGGTGGAGGAACGACAACAGGAGGCGGGGTGCTGTATTTGTGATGACGTACAGACAATAGTTCTCTCATGGTATTTTCATCCTCAAATAAAGTTATCAGGGTGTAAACAACAGGCTGGCTGCTCTTTGCTGCAGCCAACGCTTCTCCAAATAATCTCTCAGTCACGCTGAGCCTCCCCGCAGCTCCAATAGACTCGTCATTGGTACTGAAGGCAACTACTGGTGCTTGAAAAGGGTAACGGTTCCCTTTGGGGAAACGAACCTCCAGTTCATATTCAGGAGGAGAATAGCTGCTGACACCAGGCTGGCTTGGGCCCTTCAGGTCTGAGGAACCAGCCACAGACCTGTCTTTTGTGGGAAGTCCATGTTTGAACCTGCATTTGTCTCCAAAGCGGCACCGTTGACTTTTCATGTAAAATCTGCAGACGTCACGGACATTTTCAGCTCCTCCACCAGCCTCTCCTCCATTCTTGTCCGGACTGCCTGAGAGAAACGAGAGGTCCAGGGTTACTGCCCAGACAGCATTGGCAATGCGCTCGCTGAAGCGCTCGCCATAAATGGCAGCTAGTGCCAGGGCTTCTTCCTGTCTTTGGCTCACACACTCATCCATAGGCACCACCGCTAGGCCATCTGGGGAAAGTGTTTTCTGACCATAGCGCTCACTGAAAACCTGTTGTAGAAGCTGTTCCAAAGTTGCCCCGAACTCTCCTCCACCCGACTCCAGCGCCTGTTTGCTACGCTCCCTGTCAAAACCGTACCTAAGCAGGGGAAATGCAAGAAAGTAAGGGGTTAGAAGATAAGTATATTTACACACAAGTTGGTTTCCTGACAGCATAGGCTCATCACAACTAATCTGGCTCACAGGCTGGGGGATAGAAATACCTACAACATAACATTTGAAATCATCACCTGCAGAGCTTTCCTATGGCAAATAAGGAAATAATAGGTTCAGGGGTGGGCCGTTCATCTTCAGATTCTGGGCCAAACGCCGGGCTCTCTGCTTTCTCCACAGGCTCATCACTCGTGGCCCAAAACTGGCCTTCCTCACGGTAATCCAATTCATCAAATTCCTCTTCCTCCTCGTCTTCTATCCTGGAATAATCTGAACCAGAATCACTGTGAAACAAACAGAGGGTGGTATGAGTTTATTTTCTAGCTTTCTAATTAGGCTTTTTAAACAAGCGAGCATGTACTTACTCATACAGTTCATCAAAGTCCTGAGTCCGTAGATCCCTCAGCAACTCCTTGAGCTGTTCTTGGTTCTCATTACTCATGAAGATCTTCTGGAAGGGCATGTTGCTCGCCTCTGGTTTGATGCCATCGCTGACCTGTGCATACATCCTGGGACTCACCAAGGACCTTGGAAGAGCCTCAACACTGATTTTCACATCCCTTTTCCCATCTCTGTCTCGATCTCTAGCTCTCCTGTCTCCTCGACCCCCATCCCTGCCACCGGCGCGGCCTCCACCTCCTCGCCCTTTACCCGATCTGCAGACAGAACAAGAGATTAGGTTAACAATAGGAAATCAGCAGAAACTAAGCATCCAAGTCTAAATATTTCTTTACTATGTGTTAACACCTGCTGGAACGAGAGGGGCCAAAATCGAGGCTGAAATCGTCACCGTCATCCCAGCGACCGGCTGCTCCTTTCCGACTTCCACCTACTCCACCTGCCCCTCCTCTTGGTTTGTTAAATTTCCCACCTCCTCTGTTAGGCTTCCCACCTCTTCTCCTTGCATTCATTTCTCTACCAAAGCACACATGAAGAGCTTCATTACATAAATACCACTCAAATCAGTACCAAGACATCTGGACTGTTAAAAGAAAACACACACACACTGTTGTCAAAATACACTTACTCTCAATCAGCGTCCTTTCATAGCAGGAAACAATCTATGAAGAGAGACATTAAAAAGCATGAGCAGAATAAATCATTCCAGCCTTGGGAGAATCCAAAAATCCTAGATAGACGAGGGCGAGAGAGCTGCTGGTTGCGGACCCGGGAAGAGCAGGCAGCTACTACTGTCCACCCTCTGCAGAGCACAGTCCCACATCGCTGTGGGCTGGATGGCTGTGGCACTTCAACTCAAGTGCGAGCAATGAGATGGTGGCTGACACACAGCGCTGGTGGCTACAATTAGGCAATCAAACTTAACATGCAGACTAACAACCCAGCCAGGGCGATGAGCGATTAACCCCACGGCTAGGTGGCTCAGCCGCAGGCAAAGTACAAAAGAGCAGGACATATCAGGAATTTTGTGGACGTAAGGTGCTGCACGCTAGTGAGCTTCAAGTAGGAGGATGCAGCTAGCTAACAAGCTAACAGCTAGCAAGCGCACGCCTCACTTTTAACGTAACAAGCGAACTTAAAAAAGCCCCCCCTGCAAGTCAAGTCAGTGGGTCTGAATGCTTAAAAATGCCGGAAAATATAGAGACATATTGTAATCAATGAAAGTGCGCAATAAATTGAAAAACGAAACTTTTGATAACAAGTATGAACAAACCTGAATCAGCTGCTGCGGGCACCGGCAGCCTGCGTTCCTTCCATTGGCCCAAACTCTTTGAGTTCAATGTTTCTTTTCCGGTTTACGTGTGCGTTGAAAACCGCAGCAAACAGCATTTTTAGGTCACTCGACAGATTTGAAGTTTGTTTAGGTAAACTGTATTTTCTCTTAAAAAAACGATAATTTAATATATTTTTTAAACCTTTCAATGAGCCGTGAGAGACGTTTCCATGGTAACAGCCGATAAAACACAGCATACAGTCGGGATCAGCTGTATTCAGGGCGACTAAAAGTGAACAGCTACAGCCTAGGACCTTCTAATCAGCTGTCTGACTTTTCACATTGAAGAAGTTGGCCTGCACACAGCGTTCGCTGTCGGCTCTGACAACCATCTGCCAGCTGGGGGAAGCTGTCACGGATGTCTGGTAGAGTGTGATTGTGAAGATCTGAGTTTTAACACCCAGCACATGCACACAAACACACACACACACAAATGCTGTTCTTATTTGGTGGGATTTTCATTTTCAGAAAAGGACGAAGGAAATTCTTTGAACACCAATAATGGTGAATATCCTCTTCATTCTGCCACAGTTTGCATGTTCTTGTGACAGCATAAGCACATGTGTGTGTGTTTGCAGGGGAAGGACCTCTGAAAGGATCCTACAGTTTCCCAAACGGGGACAGATACGGTAAGTGATAGGCTGACTGAGGAAACAGCTTTACATTTAAAAATCTTGGGAGGAAAAAAACCCTCCTTAATCTTGAACTTGAGCATTGAGACATATGGAAGACATGTTACGATATAATAAACAAAGATCAAGCCATCTAATCACGTTTGGATGAGTGATGGGACTGATAGTGTTTCATGCAAAGAAAGAAATGCGTTGACTCTGCAGGGAATAGCAACAACGAGATTAAAGCAACACAGCTGCATTGCATCATAATCACAAAAAAGTTTACTTATGTTTTCCTCTGCATGAACAAAGTGAATATAAGCTTTTCCAGAACAAACTGATGGAGAAAAGTGCGGGGAATGTGTGTGTGATGTTCTAAAAATTACTGTGGCGGTGTCTTCTGCTGTTTGATGCTACAGTTGTATAACATCTGTATAAACCTCTGTTTTCCGCAGAGGGAGAGTGCAGCAGATCTGCATGTGGAGCACTGGTGAGGAACGGTGACGGTAAACACACATCAGCAAGTGGCATCATTTATACTGGAGAGTGGCGTAACGATAAAGTACGTATTTACTACTTCTAACATCAGTGACTTTAGATTGCTTGGAGGTTTGACATGCAGTATCTCCCTCTCCCAGATGCATGGCAGAGGGACTCTGCAGCATCCCTCTGGCGCACGATATAACGGAGAATTCAAAGACAACATGTACCACGGCACAGGAACATACACCTTCCCAGATGGCTCTGTGTATAAAGGTCAATTTTGTGATAACAGGTAAAAAAAAAAGTGTCACTTTTTAGTGTTTTCTGAAAACAAATGATCAGATAAATTTTAAAGACACCTATTATATGATAGTTTTTATCTCAAAGACACAAAGATGTCATTTGGCAAATGACTGAACAAGTAGTCCCAGCCCACACAAACCCTGTGCAATCTTTAAAGCAGCTGATTATCGGCATACAGGGGATGAGATTTTGTGAAGGGAAAGTTAAAGTGTGTGGTGTGAAGAAGACTCCAAAAGCAAAAAGAGACTGATTTTAAGTTCAATCTGAAAGGCAAAATACAGTCATAACAATAAACTCAAAGAGGCAGGGAGCGAGGCAGATGATTTGACAAATACAAGGGGGGAAACAGGTCAGTATATACGCACAAGTGGATGAGAAATGGGTGGGGAACGATGCACAGGTGAAAGTAATCGCACACAGGTGAAGACAACCAGGGGAAAAGGGCAGGAAGATAAAGATGGGAAAGAAAGATATTTGAGAAAACCTCATGTCTTGGTTCAGAGACAGGATTAAAATTTAATGACAGCTCATTTATGCTATTCGCTCACAGTTACAGTATTATGTACAACCCCGTATTTGATGTATTTTCTTCCCTTCTTTCTTTAGTTCTATACGTTCAGCTTGCACACATGAAATGGAAGCTTTTAGCCGTTTTAACTGGTGTGTTCCAGGTTGAAGGGAGACGGCTCCTTCATCACTGTGGAAGGACTGGTTTGGACGGGGGAGTTCGAAGACAAAGCAGCACTTGGACTCAAACTGCAACAAAAGCAAATAGAATCATTTACTACTGCGGATGCTAAATAACACTTTTTTCAGTTTTGTGCATGTGAAAACAATCTTTTAGTGATTCAAGTTTCTTAAAGGCAATTTTACACAAATTATTTTCCGTGGCAATACTGTGTCTTGACTTTTTTTTTTTATGAGGGTTAAGGACAAGTGCAGGTCAATTTATTATCACTGCACCACCATCCAATCCCAGAGGGGCTCTTGTCCCCTCCATTAACAGCTGTACCCAAACTGCTGGAACATTGGCCTGGGGAATAGTGACTATGTGCTCATTTTGACCTTCAGTGTGTGCAGACAGAGCTCTAAGTGTGAACTGGCTTTCTGTCCCACGTAACCCCCCCCCCCCCCCCCCCCCCCCACACCCCCCCCCCCACCACCACCACCCACCCCCACCCACACACACACCCCCACACA
>VUQK01015872.1:5653-15717 GCA_015106715.1 Bujurquina vittata
GTGTGTCCTTTAAACAAGCTCGCCATGCTGAGCAATAGGTAGCAGTTAGGTGGGTTTTATATTCTGAAGCAAAGCCAGAGGAGGCAGACCCTGACCTCAGCATCAGTCACCCAGAACCACAACTCCAGGCCTCATCTCCATAGGAATCAATAGACTACAGTAATAATGGTGATCTATGGGGCCAACATCAAAGAAGGCACTGACCTTTTCAGGCTGGAGGTTGGGGGATGACCATAAAGCTCCACAAGCATGCATGTGTGTGCAGAATAAATGTTTTATCAAAGAACAAAGCTCACTGGTGTGTATGCTAGACACATGCATGTATATAAAGCCATACATGAATATTAAGGGAAAAGCACGCATATATAAAAGTCACCACAGTTAAGGTTTCCTTATGTCATCACTGTTTATCGAGTATCTCAGTCGGTTTGATTTGCTATTTTAAATTATTTATGTCATGAACTTTGCTTCATGTCATGCATCTAAATATTGTACAGTTTTTTTCACGAGTTCACCATTGTTACAGTGGTGTCTAATGCTATAGGTTATCCTTTTGTTACAGTTTGTCCAACCATAAAAATGATTGAATTATTATGTACGCATGTCTATATGTTCATATTTGACTTCTGACCAAAAAAATCTGTTCATCCTTGAGTCAAAGAAAACAAATGGTCAAAAATAACCACAAAATGCACGCTTATTATGTTTTATCAGTTCAATAATATATCTTAAAAGAAGAGAAGAAAGTGAGAGAGTCTAAATCAGACATTTATGCCACCTACCTAATATTGTGCTGCCATTAAAGCCCTAACCCATCATGGCATGGACTCCTCTAGACCCCTGAAGGTATGTTGTGCTACAGTATCTGGCAGCAAGATGTTAATAACAAGTCTTGTAAGTTGTGAGGTGGGGCCTCCTCTTACATGACTTGTTTGTTTGGCTGATTCCACAGATACTGAGATCTGGGGAATTTGGAGGCCAAGTCAACACATCGAACCCGTTGTGCTCCTCAAAACATTCCTGAACCATTGTTGCTTTGTCGCAGGGAGCATTATCCTGCTGAAGGAGGTCACAGCCATCAGGGGATTTCCATGAAAGGGGGGTATATGGTCTGCAGCAATATTTAGGTAGGTGGTATGTGACAAAGTAGCATTCAAATGTATGGTAGGACCCAAGGTTTCCCAGCAGAACATTGAAAAAGCATCACACTGCCTCTGCTGGCTTGCTGTCTTCCCAAGATGCATGCTGGTTCCAGGTGTTCCCCAGGTAACCACCCGGTCATCCACATGATGTAAAAATGTGATTCATCAGACTAGCCCGCTTTTCTTCAATTGCTCCACTGTCCAGTTCTAATGCTCACAGCCCATTGTGAACAGGGGTCAGCATAGGCACCCTGACTGGACAAAATGCGATGCACTGTGTTTTATGTCACCTTTCTATAACAACCAGCATGACCTTTTTGGTCAATTTGAGCTACAGGAGCTTTTATGTTCGATCGGACCACAAATTCAAGCCTTTACTCCACATGTGCATCAGTGAGGCTTGGCCACCAGTAACTGCTGCTGGTCCACCACTGTTCCTTCCTCGGATAACTTTGAATAGATACTGACCACTGCAGACTGGTAACACCCCACGAGAGCTGCACTTTTGAGGATGCTCTCACACAGTCATCACAATTTGGACCATGTCAAACTCACTCAAATCGTTATGCTTGCCCATTTTCCTGCATCTACCACATCAACTTTGAGAATAAAGTGTTCACTTTCTCCCCAATATCCACCCAAGAATAATAATAATAGAAGAGATCATTCAGTTCATCAGTCAGTGGTCATTATGTTATGCTTAATATTTATCGAGCTTCTCATATTCCATCCTTGATGTTGCCAACATGTGGTATTGGTATGACTTTCTTCCTCTGCTTGTCTACCACTATGATGTCCAATTGGTTAGCCATCACCAGTTTTTGTGTCTGTATCTGGAAGTCCCACAAGATCTTAGCTTAGTCATTCTCTATAACCTGTGGGATCATGTCCCATTTTGACTTCTGGACTTCCAGGTCCTACTCGGCACAAATGTTCCTTTATACTATGCCAGCCACTTGGATATGACATTCCATGTATGCCTGCTTGCTTCTTGCACCCTGCTGTTATGTGCTGGATTGTCTCAGGGACATCTCTGCACAGTCGGCACCTGAGGTCTTGCCTGGTGTGGTAGACGCCAGCCTCTATCAATATTGTTCTTAGAGCTTGTTCCTGTGCTGCCGTGATTACTGCTATTATTCAGTCCAGCTTTGTACAGCCACTGGTAGGATTTTTCAGTATCAGCCACTTCTTCTATCTGCCCGTGATACAAGCTGTGAAGAGGCCTGTCCTTCCACGATGGTACCTGTTCTTGCACCTCTTTTTTTCTCAGGTTTCCGCTGTCTGAGATATTCACTAAGCACAGTGGATAGTTATAGTCCTCACCCTCCTTCCTTCGACTTAGTGTACAGTCTCTGGGTTGGATTTAGGGTGAAACCCTCCATAAATGGTAAGAAGCTTTCTTTTCTTGATGTCACTGGCTTTGATCTCCTGTGGCGAGCTTATTATCCCAGCAGGCTCTTGGACAACTGGCAGGACGTAGGTGTTGATAGCCCAGATGTTGTTATTCCCATTCAGCTGATTCCTCAGGACTTGTCTTACTCTCTACAGGCACTTAACGGCAAAGGTGGGCAGTCCCGGAGTACAAATACTTTGTTACTATACTTAAGTAGATTTCTCATGTATCTGTGCTTAACGTGAGCATTTATTTTTCTGACAACTTTTTACTTTCACTCCCTACATTTTTACACCTACAGGCTTGTTCCTATAGATTTAATATGTTTGAGTGAAGTTTTTATTTCTGGTCACTGTGGCATTCAAACATCAAACTAATCTGAGCCTCAAAATGAAGGAACCATAAAACGCAAAAGCCAGTCCTAGGCTTCATTACTGGGGCTTATCACATAGGGGAAATGATGAAAGAGGCAAAACCATATCATTTATGTATCATTTATAGCGCTGTATTCAGGGGTTACAGTGGGCCAGACCGAGTGCAGATGTCTATAAGTTGTGGTCATGGTACTTCAGCATCTAGCTAGTGCCACAGAAGAGGAGCCAAAATATATGGAGTAACGTGTTGTGACAGGTAATTTAAAATGCAATGTTTCTATCAGCTCAACAAATATCTGCAAACATACAAAACTGTCTGTGTGCAGTTTGTCACACAGTGTATCTGCTAGCTGCTGTATTTACCAGAATAAGAGAGAGAAGAGGTGGAGAAAGCAGAGAGGTCGGCGTTAAAGGTAAAGTATCATTTGATAAACTATAAATTTAAAGTCCACATGTAATGTTTTGAAAAAAATCAGATATTGATCTGTATACGATGTGATGTTATGTTTTTTTCATATTGTGAAACGCTGAGCCACCACAACTGATCTTAGAATTCCCCCACCTGTCCAATCCCACTTTAACTCCTGGCTGTACTGCTATTTATTGTTTATATGTGGAGGGAGAGCCACCCTCTACAATGTAGGTAGCAGATTCAAGCTAAGTACATTCATTAGAATTTAAGTTTGAATAATGTAAATAGGTTGAATCAGTACTTTTACCAGAGTATTTTTTAACACAAGTGTCTGCACTTCTACTTATGCACAGAATGTCTGTACTTTTGCCACCTCTGCTTGGCGGTTGCAGCTTTCCTAGCAGCCTGTTCATGGTTCCCATTTGCCTGTGGGATTCCTGGTACTTGTAGTTATCCTCAGTATCTGCAGTAATGCCTTTTGGTGCTGTAATCCACACAGTTCTGACTACCTTCCTTCTCTGTCACGATTCACTATGCTTCGCCAGTGACATTCCGATGTGTTTGCTGTAGATCCTAGCAGTGTTGATCATTTAAGTGATGTCTTATTCCTGGCGCAAAGATGGCATCCATATAGAGGAGGTAGCTGATATTTGCTCCAGTACGCAGTCGGTATCCGTAGCCGGTCTTGTTAATGGTCTGACTGAGGGGTGTTCAGGCCTGTGGAGAACAGCATTGCAGGTCGACGATTGATTTTGTAATTGTATCATCACATCTGCAGCCGTATATTCTGGGTGAAGACAGGAGCTGAGCTGTCGACTGCTCACCACCTAGTGGTGAGTTGTATCAAGTGGCGGGGAGGATGCTGGACAGACCCGGCACACCTAAACGTATTATGAGTGTGCCCTGGGAATGCCTGGCAGGGGCTTCAGTCTGCGAGATTATCAACTCCCACCTCTGGCAGAACTCCGACAGCCTTCTGAGGGAGGCTGATGACACTAAGTCTGAATGGACCACGTTTCACACCTCCATTGTTGAGGCTGCTGCTTAGTGCTGCGGCTGCAAGGTGGTTGGTGCTTGTGGTGGTAATCCCCGAACCAGATGGTGGTCACCTGAGAATAAGGGAGCCATCAAGCTGAAAAAGGAGTCATGGTAGGCTTGGTTAGCATGCGGGACCAGTACTGGCCAGTCAAGTGGAACATGGCTTGGGTGGGGATCGAAGCAAAAACGCAGGTAGGAGAATTTTAGTTAGGCCATCGAAAAAGATTTTCACACAACCTCGAAGCAATTCTGGAAAACTTTCAGGAGGCGAAAGAAGTGCTCAACTAACGCCGTTTTTAATGCTGGTGGGGTGCTGCTGACTTCAATTGAGACTATAATCAGGTGGTGGAAGGAATACTTTGAGGACCTCCTTAAGCCTACTGACACACCTTCTGTTGTGGAAGCAGAGTCTGGGGATGAAGGGGGTTGACTTGC
Organism: Bujurquina vittata; assembly: GCA_015106715.1. NCBI lineage: Eukaryota > Metazoa > Chordata > Actinopteri > Cichliformes > Cichlidae > Bujurquina > Bujurquina vittata. The sequence continues at coordinate 10,448 of VUQK01015872.1, forward strand.
CCATCACCGGGGGTGAGGTTACTGAGGTCGTTAAGCAACTCCTTTGTGGCAGGGTCCCTGGAGTGGACTAGATTCATTCTGAGTTCCTGAAGGCTCTGGATTTTGTAGGGCTTTCTTACTTGACATGCCTCTGCAACATCATGTGAAGATCTAGGGTGGTGACATTGGATTGGCAGGTCAGGATGGTGGTCCCCATCTTTAAGAAGGCAGACCAGAGGGTGTGCTCCAACTATTGATCACACTCCTCAGCCTCCTCAGTAAGCCTGGGTGCTGGAAAGGAGGGTCCATCCTTTAGCTGAAACTTGGATTCAGTACGACCAATGTAGTTTTAGTCCTGGTCGGGGAACGCTGGACCAGTTCTTTATCTTCTCAATGATATTCGAGTGTCTGTGGAAGCTTGCCCACCCAGTCTACTTGTGTTTTGTGGACTTGGCAAAGGCATTTGACCGTGTCCCTGTAGATAGCCTGTTGGGGATGCCGGGGTGTCTGGCCGATTGCTGTGGCCCATTCAATCCCCATACAACTACAGCAACAGCTTGGTCCGTATTGTCGGAAAATAAGACAAGTGGTGGAAGGCTTGTGCCTTTGTGGCCTCCGTATCTCATCTCTGCTTTTTGTGGATGATTCGGTCTTGTTGGCTTCCTCGGGTGGTGGCCTCCAGCTCACAGTGGCACAGTTCACAGTTGAGTGTGGCATAAGAATTAGCAGCTCTATCTCAGCCGGAAAAGGGTGGAGTGTCCACGCTGGCTCAGAGACAATTTGCTGTCCCAAGTGCATGAGTTTAAGCATCTCTGGTTCTTGTTCACAAGTGATGGGAGATGGGAGGGGAGATTGACAGACTGCATTTACAATGATGCGAAGGCTGAACCGCTCTGTCATGGTGAATAAGAGAGGGACCTAAGCATAAAAGCGAAGCTGTTGATTTGCCAGTCATTCTACATCCCTACCCTCACCTATGGTCACGAACTTTGGGTAGTGACCAAAGGAAGCAGAAGAAATTAGCTTTCTCCGAAGGAAGCCACTGCCCTTTCCCTTAAAGATTGGGTTAGAAGTGCAGCCATTCGGGAGGGGCTTAAAGTAGAGCTGCTCCTCCTCCACATCGAAAGGAGCCAGTTGAGGTGGGTTAGGCATCTGACTAGGATGCCTCCTGGGTGCTTCTTGGGTGAGGTGTTCCAGCCATTTCCTACCACGACGAGGCCCCAGGGCAACCCAGAACATGCTGGAAAAATATATATATCGGCTGGCCTGGGAATGCCGTGGGGTCCCCCCAGATAAGCTGGAGGAGGTGGCTGGGGAGAGGAAGATCTAGGCTTCTCTGCTTAGGCTGGTTCTCTCGCAACCTAGTTCCGAATGAGTGGAAATGGATGGATGGATGGATGGATGGATGGATGGATGGATGGATGGATGGATGGGAATAGTGTCACAGACTGCCATGCTTTAGTATTTTGTACAGTAGTGCAGTCCACACTTTGTACTGCAGTCAGCAAAATCTGGGTGACAACGGACCCACTTTCTGCCACAACAGGCTTAATGCATCTTTGTATTGATTATGGAGGCAACGGCATTCTTTCAAAAGATATTCTGTCCTGAAATGTGTCGGAGAGTGTCCGCTAACACTTTCCAACATGAGGCTAACATTTTTTTAAATATTAATATATAATCTAATGTGTCAGATTTTACTCCCCCAGACATTTTCCTAAAATCAAGTTCTTATACTTTCAAGGACAAATAGTTGATAGAACTTAAGAACCTTTATCTAAGTATTGTCATTTCCATAGTTTTACCTGTATTAATCACAATACATATTTCACATAAAATAAATGTATTTCTCTCAAATACGTAAAATGCAGAAGAGTGGAACACAGTTCACTTCTTAAGTACTTAATAAGAGTTTGTCTAATGCTTTATAGATAGAGCATCTGAAAAGAACCTTTGTATTCCCATGATAATGGTTATAAGCATATGAACAAAAGTGATAGTCACACATCATTTCAGATGAGGAAGCTAGTTGATGATATTAGATTATTAATAAAAGATCAGTCTTAACCTTCACCATAATGTCTGACCATAATGTCTACCCAGCAGATGTTTCAAGTTAGTCAGATCTGTCTTTTATCCTTTCTTTGGTTATGCTTTGGTACTTGCTTAAAGAAGTCATTAACTTGGATGGACTTATTTCCAGAACAATGACATGGCTTCCAGTTTTGTTGATTAATTGGATTTATTAGCTCAAAAAATCCTTTGACAATACTTTCCTTTGTAATAAACGCAGAAATACACACACCTCACCAGACGGCTCGATACAGCAGTTCCTCGCCTCCCACCTCCAGGCCTCCATCAACACCCAAACCCCCAGGCACCTTCTTGGCCCTCCCCCAGCCCAGGACCCTCTCTCTGGGGTCATTATGGGCTCTGACATGCCCCGCTGGCTCCATGAATGTTAATGCCCAGTGGAGGGAGCTAGGAGTGCAAACACACACACACACACACACACACAGCAAGAGAGAGAGAGAGACTCATGCAATTACATGCACACGCTTCTGTGTTTTTATAAAGTATGTTCACAATCTGAGAAAATGGTATACACAAATACAAACCCACTTACTCATGCACACAGACACACACACACACACACACACAAACAAAGACACACACACAATGTAAATAGATTATACAGTTGGAGAGGGCCGCACACAGTCATGCGCAAGATGACCCCCCCCACACACACACACACACACGCACGCACGCACACACACACACACACGCATGCACACACACACCCTCTTGCTATCTGATCAGAGATCACACAGATGGTAGATACGTTGTTCATGTCATGCAGCCAGCCTGGGGCTCAGCAAACACCTATGTTAGTGTAGAGATGTAGAGATGGATGACTCCTCCACCTTCCTTCCTCTGTCCTCTGCAGGACTCTGTCTTTTTTACCTTTTTCTTTATCATCAATAGATGTTTCTTTCTTGCTTCTCCTACTCTTTGGTACCCAAGCTTTGGTCCTGCTGCTCTGTTTTTGCCTCCCATCAAACATGACATCACTCCATTTAATATCATCAAAAAAGTTATGTTTTTTTTTTTTTTTTTTTGTGTGTGTGTTTTTTAAATTCAAATTTTTACCAAGTCTATGTGTTTGGGTTATGATATATAGAATGGTTACCTTTTTCTGTGTCTACCACTCATTCAGTTTGGTGTTAATTGATTTAGACTTTTGCTTTTGGAGTCGAGCTAAAATTTCTGTTTAACAATACAGCAAAGAAATGTAACACCAACATGGCTTGAAAGAGTAGCAGTGACACAGTCAAACCAAAGGGAAACCAGAATTTGTGTGGCTCACTTTTGGATTTGCCTTGAAATAAAGTAGGTGATTGCTCTATCATGGTGACGCTGAACACTCATAATATGAAAATGCATTTCAAATTGACAACCATGGATTTTCTGCTCTGATGACACGATAACAATAAAAGACACACACACACACAATCAACACAAAGGTGCAGATTTGCTTGTCTGACAAACATTCACAACACAACAGCAAATGCAAAAAATGCATGTAATGTTAGTAATGTTAGTAATGTTTAAAACCTTTTGTTTGGTTTTTGCTAAAAAAAATCCTTCCATTTTAAGTGTTACTGGTGCTGTTATTATGCTGTGTTATTCTTGTTTGTGCTGTTCATCTATTGTGTGTTTTCATGAAGAAAATTAGCTAATGCATTTCTTGATTTGCTCCTGTTTTGTGTTTTTGTAGTTTCTCATTTATAAACTCAGTTTGTGCTTTGCTTAAAACAGTGAAGCTTTTTTCTTCATTTTTTCTTGTGTTCAATGTCTTTTCTTTCAAGTTACTCACATTGATCTCGTAACTATCATCTCATTTATAAATTGTCCAGTTGGGTCCATTTGCCATCAACCGGTTGTGGATGATTCTAATTTTGGTAGTGGCTATTTTGTAGTGCTAAATAGGTTTAAGCTAGCGCTGATCTGTGTTTTTCTGTGTAAATGCTTGCTACACAAAAGCAGCACATTGGTGGTTGAGGGTTAATAGATAACTGCTGTTATTCTGAAGCTATGTAAACACATTTACTTTTAGGATTGTACTTTTCTCACAGAATATTAATTTGTTTTTATCTTTAGATATTCTTTTCTTGTTTCACTCTACACTGTTAACTGTGACTGCTCTTGTGTTTCCTCTACAATTTCCTTCCCCCCGTCTCTTTCCTCATCCTCACATTTCTTCATCCTCCTCTTGTAGCCACAGTCTCTCTCTCTCTCGCCTCTTTCCCTTTCTCCTTCTTGAGTATTCTGGAGTCAAGACAATCAGGCGCTCCAGTGGAATAAGAATTCCTGCATTATTTGATCATCAGTGTTTATTGTAATCCTCGACCCTGGCCCTGCATTTCAAACACAGATTGTGGATTATGGTGCTTAGGTGGCCACTCTCTCACTGTGTGTGTGTGTGTGTGTGTGTGGGTGTGTGTGCGTGTGTGTGTGTGTGTGAGAGAGAGACAGCTGGAAATAGCTCAGAAATGCCATAGTGGAACAAGCAACCCTATGTATTTTTTTTTTTGCTTGTGGTTGGAGATAAAGTACAATACACACTTGTCTCATGTTACAAGAGTGCCAGAGGTCATTAGTGTAAACCTCGTTCATTTCAATGTCCCCTATACACAAAGAGTGACAAAAGCATGTAAGTGTTGTGGCCATGCTTATTATAACCATTATTTTACAAGATAAGACTGATCATATTTACTATTAATTAATCCATGCACAGTCCTGAACCATCTAAACCTAGCAAGTCCCTTCAAACTTCAAACCAACAGAGAGTGATGTGAAGTAGAATTTCAGATGTAGAACAACATCTGACTACAAGTAAAGCTGTTTGATACATATCACAGAAGCTTTCATTAACCTCTGAGACCTAGGGCAAGCACAGTAGATTGTAGATTAATCTTTTTAGGGGTTTATTTCAGCTCATATATATATATATATATATATATAAAGAGAAACACATATATACAAAGATAGTCAAAGGCAGTAGAATTTTAAGCATAGCTTTGAGAATAAAAGCTGATGGCCTAAGGAAATTTGGGCCTTATTTGACCTTGAAGAAGAGGGCAGAGGTCAAATGTGACATATCTTAAATCTTTCTACATTACACTCTATTTGTCGACAACAGCTGTTGTGTACTGTCAACAGAAAGTACTGAAGAATCATCAAGATATATATATATATAGATAGATAGATAGATAGATAGATATGAGTGT
>VUQK01015874.1:0-10209 GCA_015106715.1 Bujurquina vittata
TCACAAGCATCCTCCAAATTACTTTTCTACTGCAAGCCCATTTTTAGTCGCAAATGAGGGATTAAAGCATAAAAAACATATTTCAATTTCTTTAGCCCCCGAAGTCAAGTGCATTCACCACCGTAGTGAGATCAAACGTGCACATTGTGAATGAAACTGCCCGTGCTCTGTGGCAGATTGCAAATTGCGGTGAAACGATACAGAAGCACGGAGCGATAGAAGCCGGGGCGGAGTCCGCAGCGCGCTCCATGAGACGCAGAGAAGCGCAAACTTGCTTGGATTTGAATCGGTAGGTTTTGTATCCAATAAAAGCAAGAATGTTGACAAATAAATTGGACAATATTTTGGCAATTTAGTGATATTTCCACAGTTGCGGTCTCGACCGGTCTTGAAATAAAATCCCGAGTCCGCAACGTCCGAGACCGAGACAAGACCGAGACCAAATGAGGTCGAGTCCATGACAAGACCAAGACCATCAAAAAGTGGTCTCGAGACCGGTCTCGAGACCAAGACCGATCTCGAGTACTACAACACTGGGCACAACAGTCAAATCTAAAAGCGTATGGGCTTCTCAATTCAGTGAACAAGGAACTGAGGCTAAGATTTGCATGGACTCACCAAAACCGGACACTAAAAGATTTTGGATGGTAGGGTCAGAAATTGGTGCAAACAGCATGAAAGCATGGATCCATCCTGCCTTGTATCAATGCTTCAGACTGGTGGTGGTGCAACGGTGTCGGGGATATTTTCTTGGCCCCTTTCTGCCAATTGAGCATTATTTAAAAACTACAGCCTGACCACAGCTGACCATGTCCATCCCTTTATGAAAACAGTGTAGCCATCTTCTGATGGCTTCTTCCAGCAGGAAAATGCACCATGTCATAAAGTTCAAATCATCTCAAACTGGTTTCCTGAAGATGGCAATGAGTTTGCTGTACTCAAATGGCCTCCACAGTCATTCATGGAATGATTTTGATTGCAGCACTGGTTGCAGTAGTTATTCATTTTAATATGTGAAGCATGACACATTCAGTGGGAATGGAAATTAATCTTCAGTGACATATAAAAACCTAAAACTATAATGGACAAAAATAAGGCCATTTTCAATAAGTAAATTACTAAATCGTGTAATTTAATATCTGTGGCAAGCTCATGCAGAAGAAAAAGCCATAAGAGTCTTCTGGCCCCTCAAAAGAATGCGGCTTTATTAACATTAACATGCACAAAGTGAGTAATCACCACAGCGGCCTCAGTCATGGTGACCTGCTGTTAGTGACAGTGCGCTCAGTCATGAAAAAAACACCGGAATTCACATTAAAATTTAACAACAGTAGAGAAGCAACACAATATAACCGCAATAGGACCTTAAACTTGAACACGCACAAAAGCTTGAACAGGCCCCTCCCCTGTGTCACTACATTGTTATAATTATTGTAATATAATCACTGTATAATCTTAGTTTGCAATGCTAGCATGCTAACAATGTTTATACAAAAAGGCACGTGTGAGGCTGATGAGAATGTCGACAGGTTCACAAGTAAATAATAAATAAACCTGATGATGGTGCTAGATAAAGTTATGAGATTTTCTGCATGAATGAGCATGACTTTCTGCATTAATCTATCCAATAGTTGTTGAAACACTTCACTCCAAACCACAAATAATGACCTGCTGGTGGCCACTGTTGCTGCACTGATGGATATAAATGTGCAAATGCAGCTTTTCCTTAATTTCATTTCATGACAACAGATAAAAATGGAAGAGGGGTGATGTTTGCACTGATGCAAATGGTAAAAAGAGTGAATAATTCAAAAGGCAGATAAAACAGGGAGGATTGTGGCAAGAAAATGTGATCAAATATGAAGAACAATGCTTCATCAAATGCGCCTCAAACGAGGTGAAGTTTAATAACGGCATGTACTCGTATCTATTATAATTCATGGTGAATACCTATTGTTCTTTCAGTCCGAAATTATTGTTCATTCTTATTTTTCTTTTTTTCCTTCCTACTGCAAACTGCAGTTGTTTACTTGATGAGCTTCAGTGTAAGATCTAAATAGTGTTTGCCAGTCTTAAGACTGGACAGGGTGATAATTCAAGGATGACATAGTACCTGAATGGTTTATTAAGCTGTATGTTTTGCAGCACGCATAGAAGCACCTTCATCCTGCGGTGAAGCTCGGGGGTTGGCTCCGGCCAGGTGGAATAAGAGCAAACAAGCTGTCAGAAGTAATCTCATCTCCCAGACTCTGGACAAGTGAATGCACCAACATATCTATCCATCAGCACCCAGGGCCAGTGGTCACGCCAGCCTGAACCAGGCCACATCACAGACTGACAGAAGGGTTGGCACTGATGAGGCTTGTCTTTACAGTTCCAACAAAAGATAATTAGGCCATTTTCCAAATCTGCCTTATCTGACTGTACTGTACCCTATATGGCCTATCAGAAATGTTAATCTAAAACTACCAAACTACCTTATGAAAAGGTAACTGTTTGACTGATACTTTTTCTTGTCAGGCACAAACTGCAAGGCAGGAAGCACTGTCCGTGGCCTTATTTAAGTTACTTGTCTTTCCCATTCATTGTTTTAGGTTCTTTATGCAATTTTGTTTACCTCCAAACAAGTAAAAAGCACAAGAGAAGACTGCAGGGACCCGAAAAAATGAGCTGGCGTGGAATAAATATGCTTTTCTGCAAAACCCATGAGGAAATGTCCCTCCTTCAAAACCTGTTTACCAGCACAAAACATGAGCACTCTTTCTAGTTTTAATCCTCTGCTTTTGAATGACAGGATTATTTTTTTGTGGCGAGAAAACATTTGAGATAAGTATCACTATCTCTTCTTCCATCACTCCAACTGCAGGTTATTGAATATCCCAGTGGAGGGGAAAAACTAATTACGAAACGTGTCTGGCTAAGAGAGTTATCTGCAAGATAGCCCGCAGTGCAGCCATGTTTTAGCCCTTTTGTTTTTTTGTTGTGCAAACTAATTAGTTTTTTTTTTCTCCTTTTTTTTTTAATGGAGAAATGCTCAGCTGCTCCCCAAACTAGTAATGACCTTCCATCGGAATTATGACACCAGCAGATGTAAAGCTTTTGATTAAGCCCATTCACATGGAGTCTGCACTAGTTGAGAGGTTCAGCTCTGATGCTCAGGATTATAAGTCCCATTCTGTTTTGCCGTAGGTGGACTGCTTTTCCAAATTGCTTTCATTGTGAATACTAAATCTCTCCCCAAACTTTGATGAAACCTTGAGATGATAGATTTACTTAAGTTTATGTTTCCCGTCAGAACAATTTTCTTACAAAACTCAGAATCTATCAGTTGCACATTTAAGTTTCTTAGACAGTTATTAATGTGAACCGCTTCAAACATACGCTCTTTATTTAAAAACTGAAATTGACTTGGCAAAAGTAGTGTGGATGTACTTTATTAGCTCTGCATTTTGGTCCTTAAGTTTGGGATGAAACAACACAATTAGCCGCTCTAGCGGATGACTGCACAAATCCATGAACGTTAGAGTAACACGCTAAACTCTGTATCAGTCCGAGTCAAAAAGTCATGTTGACCCCCTTTTCACAACAAATTTTCCAATGAATGCTCACTGTCCTCATAAACTATGTCCGTATAAAATGGAAATCCGCTGAGACAGAATGAGGGAAAAATCCTTTGAGGGTGATCGCTAAAACTGGTTATCAAATGGCAACCAAATGCAAACATTTAGGCGTCCGGGCCATTTGGATGTGCCGCTGTTAAGCCACACATAAAACAATAGCTTAGTGTCTTTGATATAAGCTGTTTACTGTGTTTGCTTTACCAAGACAAAGAACATATTTATAACTCTGTGCGCTAAATACTGTATGACCCCCACCCCAACGTTTATCAGTTGATTCATGTCTAGTTTTAGGGAGTGAAAAAGGTTTGCACTGATTGGCTGGAGAAGTGCCAAGGTGTAACACCGGGGATTATAAAGCTCAAACCACCCTTAAACCAGTGTTTTTTATGGTTTTCATTCACTGTTTTTAGTTTCTTTTTAGTTTTCACTCTTTTATTAGGTTTAGACAACAAAACCACTATAATCTTGGTTTTAAAAGAAAATATCATGGTTTCATTTAAAGTCCATCAAGAGTTTTTACATGTTGCTGACACGACATATAGTTTCAATTCACATGCATTACTTGTCAAGTCACACTGACTATAATGAAGAATGGGGTGTGTCGTGTCCAGAGCATGTACACATACAAATTGGTTTTCCAAAAAAAATGTTCTTTTTTCCATGAAAACATTTTTAAGTGTTAATTTGTGGATTTTACATAATGGGGTGAACTGGTTTAAGCTCAGGTAGTTGTCATTTTGGTCTTTGCTCTTTGTGGTCTTTATGAACAGACATCTAAAAATCAAACATCTGTTCTCATTTTCTCAGCTGGAAAATAAATTACTGCATAGAGTCAGAGTGCAATTAGGTGTCAGACAGAAAGGGAAAACCAATTAATCGCTCTCTACTGAATTGTAGGTTATTCAATACTTGTGCCTTCTTGTCAATTTCATCCGCCTAGACTCAGAAAGTATTTGGACAAATTAAAGATGAATTTCTTTGCCTCCTGGGTCAGTTTTGCGTGATGTTTTTGGGTCATTGTCCATTTGCACAGTGAAGCTCTGGCCGATCAGTTTTTCACAGCATTTCGCTGAATCTGAGCAGAGAGCCCAATGGCAGCCCTACATGCCCATGCCATAACATTGTCTCCGCCATATTTGACAGCTGAATCATGAGCTGTTCCTTTCCTACTCTATGCTTTTCTCTTCCCACCACTCTGGTACAAGTTAACCTTCTTCTCATCTGTCCAAAGATCTTTTTCAGGGCTCTTCAGAATCATTCAGCTATTTTCTAATTTGGCCTTCTTCACAGCGGACTTCAACAATGAGAACATTTCCCCGTAAGATGTTATGAAAGATTTTTCTTAATAATGGAAATAATCCTGTCATGCTGCACTCAAGTGGCCTTCTGCATCTTCTGGGGTCTTTCAGAGCATTTGGTGCAGTTGAGCTGGTGAGCTCAGTCTTTATCATTATGCACCAGACTGTTGATTTTGTCACTCCTACAGTTTTTGCTATCCCTCTGATATCTTTATTTTGTTCGTTTGTTTTTTCCCTCGTATCAGCATCTTCTTGACAGTTTCAGTGAAAAGATACCAAATGCAAATTCAACACCTGGAATCAACTCCAGAACTTTCGTCTGCTTAATTTGTCATTAAATAATGAGGGAACGGGCCTTGAAACTGCTTGTCAGTCAACTGTACAATTACATTGTCTAAATATTAATGAGCCTTACTGTAACTGGAGATATGATACTAAAATAATCCTTTTAGTATCGTATCTCTAGCCAGCTACAGCCATTTGTTAGAGCTTCAACCCTTGGCTGCATATCACGGCACCAATTGTTTTTCTGCCTGTGGGCATAGTTTACAGGGTTTGATATATCCCACTCCAGATGTCTTAACCTGTCCTTGAAGTTTTATTGCAGATATTGTTCTTTATCATCACTAATACTACCACAATTGCCTCAAAAACCAGGAGAAAAGGCAAGGAAAAAAAGAAGCTGCAATGGGGAATGCCAGTGAAAAAGCAAGAGGTATAAAAAGAGGGTTCCTCCTACGTGTGCCACAGGACCTAACCCTGAGGGCTTATCTCCTGCGCAGTGTTGCCGATCTGTTAATGTCTGGCATCATAACTCTCTCTGCAGAGGCTGTTTGCTTTGGCTTCTGTCACAGGTTCATCATTACGCTGATAGCTAAACACTCTGCAAGGAAACAAAGTAGCGTCCCACTGGTGTAGATCATTCCCCTGATGCCAGGAAAAATACTCGGTGTACATCCACAGTACAAATACGATCCACTGAGAGAACAAAAGACCATGGCACTAATAAAGTGCTTTACATAAATTCTGATATTTCTTCTGACTGATTTTAAATTAATGAAAATGTTTTCATTTGGCATTATTAAATATTACCTTCTCTTTTTTTGGCAGATGGAATAATTACAGTTATTACCTGAGTGCGCTGTTGGACTTCCTGCTGGCTTTCTGTAGAGGTCAATATTTTACATATTTACTTGGAATCAACTCCAGACCCTTTACCTGCATTATTTGTCATGGAAGAACATAAGAACAGGTCTCACCTGGCCAAAAAAAAAACTGCTTGTCAATCAATCATCTAATTGCTTTTGAGCCTCTGTATAAAAATGTAATTCCTAAACACTTAATGATATACTTTTGTAAAACACTTGAATTAAAGCTGAAAAGTCTGCACTGCAATCACATCTTGATTGTTTGATTTCAGACCCACTGCGGTGGTGTTGCTGAGGCAAAAATCAGAAAATGTTGTCATTGTCCAGATACTTGTGGACCTCACTTTGCTGTTGCTACAATACAGTATGCTCTTTTTCACAACTTGTGGCGCAAAAAACATTTTTTATTTGCAAATATAGACGTAAGGGAGTGCATGCATCTATTCATGGCTACAGATGGGAGTGGGAATACAGCTTGTGCACATGTGTACAGTTTCACAAGTGACTGAGATTTATAGGACCATCGGGGCTTTATAAATATGAAGAAAAGAATGCCGACATTTCTGCCTTTGTGTGTGCACACACCCTTCGTAGTGAATCTACGCAGAGTTTATCCAACTAGCCCACAGAGGTTAAAGCTCACCAGAAGGCTATTCAGGCACCGTTGATTCATAAGTGATTAAATCTAATTGTCAGGTTATACACAATAATTCCAGGTAAGTTCATCTTTTATGTGCTTCAACCTGCCGTTCTTTCCAGCTGATTGCAGGGCGATGAATACTCAGTAAATAAGAAAGTAATCACAAAGTATTGTCACCCAACAGCGCACACATCCTTTTTTGCATTTTCATCCCCGTTACGCAGATGTCACAATATTTATGGCTTTCATCTCGAGCATTTAACTATAGAAAGAAAATGTGCCAAAATTGAGTTTTCCTGGAGCTGAAGGTAATCTCAAAGGCAACTCTACAAGCATCACGAAACACAAAAGATGTTCTTTTGCATACTGGTTAATACATCTAGTTAGGAGGTCAGGAGGTATAACGTGAACGTCAATGTGTTTAACATTTCAGAGATGGAAGATGTAAAGGAGATAGGACTGAAGAGTTAGATGATTTGTGCAGACTGTTCATCATAGTAGTTAGACAAACTTGAAGAAATCTAAAATTTGGAATAAAAAAAAAAACTCCGACCTTAACCCCTGGTTGCTCATGGCGTGGTATCAGATAAGGTCCCAGCTCATTTTACGGCCATACGAATCAAATGTTTTTGAAATGTCACTGGGTTAAAATGCAGGGACTTGTCTACAGCTCAGTAGAAGTCATGAGAGGTCCAACCGCATTTTACTTGCTATAAAACATAAAACATCATGGTACATGCGTGGCACATTCGGACTAGGCTTCCGTTCTGTTCCTTGTTCTGGCGTACACTGGAGACACAATGTGCAGGAGTTTGTTCGCTGTGCACTTTTGGATGAGGCTTGTCAGTTGCTATCACATTTGGCTTAAGAGGTACTGCTATTAGTGCCCTGTTCTCAGCAGGGTCAGTGCCTTTACAATGGTTTCCCTCTGCACTTATAAAGATTGCTATGTTTGTCTGGTCTCTTGTGGGAGTATAGCGAGACCTGCACCCTTTCAGAGGAGAAGACCCTGTATGAAATGGAGGTAACAAAATGCAATTAAACATGTGTTGTACCATTTGGAGGTCTGAGACAGACTTCAAATATAGTGACCTGAATGATAGGATGGCACACATGCAGTACTGCGGCTGTTTCCAGTATCACCATGGGCCTGTGCACTGTTCAGATGTCCACATTCTCAGATGCTGGGGCTGCCGCTGTAGAGAGCCCGAGTTCAGTTTGGTAGGTAAATAACTGTACCGCTTTTGTCTGTAAATGATTGCTTAGAGATCCCAGAGACTATTAATGTTGTCAATGAAGCTTCCTGAAGTGAAAGGCAACAAAAAAAAAAATTCTGTCACCGCTCTCATGCTCTTCTGGCACCTGTCATCATTTACTGTTTTTCGCAGAAGAGGAGCAGTTTCATTCTGTGGACCGATGAAGAAAATTGTATTGAATAACCCCGTTGGTCAAATATTTTTTTTGAGGAACTTCGAGCGGTGTGATAAATTAGGTGGCCCTGTAAATCAATAGTGCCTCCTTTCTTCATAGCTCAAAATTGGATTTGTCAAATTTGGGGCTAAAGTCCATTAAGTTCATCTGGCTACATGTTGCAGGTAACAATATGGACACGAGAGCATGGGTGCAGGTGTGTTGGGTTGATATATTGTTTACATTTGATCCTAGTTCAGATTTAGCTCAGCAAATCCAGTTCTTGCTGACTTATTATTTCTGATTAATATAATTATAATTATCCCTTACATTATTTGATGCACAATTATTTTTGATTTTAGCTTCAAATTTGCTTTTGGCTAGAAATTTCATGGCTGAATATTAACAAGTGTTAATTGGGTTCAGTGGGCCAAAATATTCAACAGCTAACAATTACGAAAAGCTCATGAACACAAAAATGTTTACAAAAAGAAAAGCATTTATGTTGCTCTTTCATAAATGCAATAATTATAACGGTCATAATGCAGCCATGACTTGGTGGCTGCACTTATATTGCTGTACTGCATTATTTCTCACACTTTCTGACACCTACCCGTGACAACAATTTAAAAAGAAATTCTGTCAAAACTTTCTCTTCCATTTAATTTCCATTAAAAGAAGTGTTTCCTTATCCCAAAAACTTGCACTGTCTGAACAACAGCATATCACTTTCACTCGCTGTCACAGCATGTTGGAGCTGCAGCGCACTTCAGTAACGTTTTAAACTGTGTTCTAATAAAAAATTCATGAACTTTGAAGTGGAAACACCACAGCAGCGATGCACTATTGAGAGGAAGTAAAAGTGGTGTTAAATCTTAATATAAATCTATGTATCCTCATACAAACAGCATCTGTAATTGCATAATGTGTACAGTAGTGATCTACGTCAGCATTTTAGGAATGCAATGTTACCACCGTGTTACCTTGCAAATCACTCGCTTCTTACATGTCGCTACACACACAAACGAAAGCAAATGACATGCTGTCATTTGCTTTTACACAGGCTCCATTCTAACAGTCCAACTTCTGGCATGCTAATGGCTGTGAGTCTTAATTAAAATGTCAAGGTGGCGTGATGTCCCATTAAGGCTCCCCCTCCCTTCCCTATTCCTTTTCTGCTTCTGATCCTCCCCAGGGACCTATTAAGTCCAGGCCAAAATGATTGAAGTTCAAAGAGGTGAGCCCGAAGGTTGGATGCTCATCGCTTCCCGCTTTGCCGTCGTCCCAGCATCCTCCATCCCTGACCTTTAGCAAGACAGCCGTCCCCACTAATGTGCTCGCATATCTAATGAGAGAGGGCTTTAGACTCAGACCTCCCTGTCAGGCATCTAGGCGATAATGCCACCAACCGTTACCGTAACTGGTCTCTCTCTACGTCCCCAGCTGTCTTTCTCTTTTCTTTACCTGTTTTGTCTCTTCTTGTCTTCTCCTTTCCAAGGAAAGGTTATTGGAAAGGACAGGCCAGTGCCCACTTTTAAAAACAGCCTCGTATGGCAGTCACAAGAGTGGCAAGGCCATTCTAATACGCCGCTCCTGTATACGAATATAACGGTTAGACAGAGTCAGTCACAGTCATGTTGTCAAAATGACCAAACATAAAAAATAGTAAAGTGACCAATTTTGTTAGGAATGTGAAGAATCCCGCCGGAGATTGGGATATCGACCAGGAGTCCAAGGCAGCAGGTGTATGACTGCTCCACATGAAGAAATGTGGTTCAACTTGATTTTCGTTACTGATTGGTCAGTTTTTTTTTTAATAAAATTGTGCTCTGTCTATAAAAAGAAAATGGCAAAAGTGGTTGTAGAAATGCCAGCTGTCAGGATTTGAAGTGTGTGTCTTTATAGTGTGTGTCTTTAAAGTGAGTGTTGATTACATCTCGTCTTTTCCACCACAATGACAGCATACTAAAAGCATGTGCGTCTTTGGGACCCTATCCTAACCTTCCCTCTTGACCTCCCCAGAGACAATTATCTCTATCCAGCAGCGCCCCCCCCCCCCCCCCCCCCCCCCCCACCCTCCCCAGGGCGGGGTT
>VUQK01015875.1:0-15866 GCA_015106715.1 Bujurquina vittata
TTGGGGGGGGGGGGGGAGGGGGGCAGGTAATGCTTCTGAGCACTTCCTGATTAATTTATAGCTAACTGGGGTGACATGCATGTTGATAAGGTTGTGGAAAAAATTATGCCGTGCGTGCGTGTGTGTGTGTGTGTGTGTGTGTGTGTGTGTGTGTGTGTGTGTGTGTGTGTGTGAGTGTTGACATACAGAACCTGCCCCTATTTGAAAGCGCAGCAGCATTGTCATTGCAACACTCTAGCACACACACACACACATATTACACTTGGCTTATTTGCTTAGAGTCTATTGTGTTCTGCCAGCCAGAGCTGCACTGAGTGAAGGGGAACAAAACAATACAGTAGATTTAATCTCTCTCTTTCTCTCTCTGTCTCTCTTTAAAACCCACAACAGCAGCATTTACTGCCCAGCTGATTTGGACACCCTGCACCTCTACCTCTAGAGAGCCCGGCACGCTCCTGCTGCAGCCCAGAAAAACAACACTCACGTGACCTCCAGCAGCTAAGACTGTACCTGACCCCACATTCTTCAAAGAAAGGGGAACCTGACCCTGAGCAGAGCGGGAAAAGAAGCGATCACATCCCGCTGCTGAAACACGACCCACAGGACTGAGAGAAGGAGGGCCTGACGACCATCTTTGGTGCCTGGAAAACAGAAGCAGGATGCTGGCTGCAATCCTTCGGGATATGTGGGTGGAACCAGAGGTGCTGGAGGCCCTCAGTGAGGAGCAGAAAAGGATACTCTACCTCAAGATGAGGCAGGAGCAGGTACGACGCTGGAGAGAGCGCGAGGAGAAAGAGGAGAGGAAAGAACGAGACAACGACGCCAGGCCAAAAAAAGGTACAGCACTGGTTATTCTGTAGTAGGTATACTTGTTCAACCTATGAGAATACATACAACTCATAGTAATATGAATTCCAGTAAAGGAACAGCATTAAACGCTGATAAAGCAACATTGTTTTGGAACAGGAAGGACCAAGGTTTCTGGTAAACCCAGCCTTCATTTTGGCAGGAACCATAATGCCTTCAGGTCTAACCCTACCTTATGTCTTTACAGGAAAACCGCAGCTATCACAACTCAGTTGACAGTGGACAGTTATTTCAGTGGAAATCATTTAGTTCAGTTAGAGAGCAAGGCTATTGTAATGAACTGAAACTAAAGACATTTTTTTTTTACTTAACTGAAATTAAAAATAAAAGCTGGCTGAAACATTATTGTTTACTTACAAAAGTAAAACTTAGAATATACAGTGCCTGTATTTAGTTTTGGTCTTTTAGTATTTGGTTAAATTTGTCAGTGCAACAAGCATTAGAAGCTTTGTTTTTCTAAGATTATTGAGACTATTGAGAATGTCCTATTTTTCATAAAGTGAAGAGCATGGTTTGAAATCTAGAAATCTTGAAATCTAAATTCTCAGTATGCATGAGCAGTGAAACAAGTGTTTGGTATAAAACCCTCTCTGGTTACCAATCTGACTAATGTGTTTAAATTACACTCTTAGAAATCCAGTTTACCATCAGCCTTATTGTCCTGTCTTACTCGTTTTACCCAGCCTTCCTTCAATTAACATGTCATTCTAAGTGACTGAGCCTCAGCCGGTTCACCTAGACAATGGGTGTGTGTGCATGTGTGCGTTTGACGGACAGATCTCTCACCACTGGTTGAATCATTCTGTTGGCTGAAAGCCGAATAGAACTGAAGAGGCTGTGTGGTTCTGGGGCGTCACCGTGCTTTAAAGCACATATTAAGTTCCTCTTTGTTCACCCAATCTCTGCGTGTCACCTGAGAGGTGACGGAGTGTGTGGCATTTGCGCGTTACACTGCATACAATCCAGTTTGGCATCTTTCCGTCTTTGTTCACTGTTCTGTGGATGGGAAAAACAAGCCTTTACATGTGGTGTGAAAACAGGTCTTTAAACATTACACACATGCATGATTAAATGTGCACCTTTGTGTGAAGATTTCTATTATTTGCTGCGTTTCTGATTAATTTGTGGGTGTGGTGATAATAAATACAGGCAGCTCAGGTCTGTAAACCTCACAGCTGTAATTTAGTGAGGTGACTATAATTGTGAATGCTGAAGGTGTGTTTGATTTTTTTCCCGCAACATCACACAGAGGCATTTATACAAGGTACCCTTATGTGTGACAGCATGCAAACACAAGCCATTCAGCTAAATATAAGTGGAAACATAGCTGCCATTATTAGCTGTAAATGTGTGTGTTCACATTTTCAAGCCACGCCCCACTCAGTGATGTCATGGCAGGTGTTTGATCTTTATCAGGTACTGTGCTGTCATGGAATTCAGTTATCAGCTATCAGGTCGGGGGAATTATTTTTGAATGCAACATCATAATGAGGTAATGGATAAAAATAGGCAGTTCTCCAGGATGTGAATGCAACATTACGTAATTCATTCATAACTATGAATTATGAATGAACAAATTCATGATTATTGCAACATTAGATTCTTGAATAAAGTTATCTATTATCATTGCAACATATAAGGTGTCTCAAAGTGAAATTTAAGGGGGTACTTGACTACCTTCTCACTGAAGGGAGGGCTACTGTTATTCCCCACTTTAAAGTCCAATAAATTCCTTTTTTTTTAAAAAAAACGTTTTTAACTATTTTGCTGTGGGGCACAATAAAATAATTCCAGGGGGAATAAAATGCTGAGAGGACACAGAAACTGGGTTAAAAATGAACTGAGGACAGACGGAGTTAATCAGATAAAGCGTTAGAGGGCAAAGTTTATTGCAGGATCATGAGGCTTCCCAAGACCAACACTTATAGGACAGCACCACCTTCTGGCTGATAGCCACAATAACAGGGCGACTTCATTCAGAATCATGCTGAGTGTTTCTTTCTGACTGCAATGAGAAAATATTTTATATTTCATATACTTACTCATTTTGGTTTTCTCTTTTATTTTCTTCCCAGCATCCAGTAAACGCGTGAGCTGGCTCCTCGGGCGGGATGGCGACGTGAGCGTCAGTATAATCGGCGAAGTGGATGAACTGAGATCTTCCAGACTCCTCCAGAACCTCATGAACAACAGGTAGAAACGCATAATACAAAGAAGTACCTTAAAAATATAGTGCATAATGTCACTAACCTTGACTTTTTGATGCTGACGTAATTAGAAAGGATAAAAGTAAATTATGACGGCATCTGTTGCCAAGCTTTTTTGGCAGCAGCTGATGTTTTTTTATATGATTTTTTTTTTTGAAAACTGGTTTTATTTGTTAGATAAAATTTTCCAAAACATATCTTTAACAGATTTTTTTTTAATTTCACAAAAAAGAACAAGAACCTATTTTTAATAGATATTAATTCATTTTGCTTTGTCAGTTACTTCATCCACCATTGCTTTGTGTTATTAACCCAACACCTAAGTACAGGCACATATATAGCTCTAATTATGTTTGATCAGATCAACAGTGAATTAAAAACCTTATATATTATAGAAGTTATTTGTCAGTTGCCTGACTGGTGGATTCATTCAAGGGTTGCCGTCAGAGGGACTAAAACTGATGTCTTTGTCTTCTAGCCACCACTCCGATAATATGACTAGAATCCAGACAGTGGACTTGCTGCCAAGAAGAGAGGACCAGCAGCTGAGCCTTAAAGAAGACATCCAGCTATCTCTCACACATGTAAGTTCACGTGCTTGAAGTGGGTTTGAAGTCAGGAGAGGATTCAAGTTTTAACATCAAGTCATGTCGCGCTCGCACGCAGAATAACAAAGCCTCACCGAATGACCAGTCATCCGAGGAGGACTCCTGCAGCGCTGATGATGACCTGAAGGACACAGCTGAGGACAGCGACAGTGAATCAGGCAGCAGCTCGGACAACCTCAGCGACTGGGCTCCGGGCTACAGGCCCCATTTTAGTAGCCATGGCAACCAGCCACTCAGATCCCCGCTGGTGGACACAGAGAGGACCAGCCTCCAGGATAGAGGTGAGGAAAGAGGAGAGGACGGAGGAGGGATTTATGTGCGTTTCAGTTAATTGCCAAGTCTAACTGCTTGTAATTTAAGATTAAATAAACATAAAGTGGGTCTGAATAGAACTTGTAGCTATTTAGTTTTTAGAACAGGCCATAGAAACAGTATATTAAAAGAATCACTCAGCAAAGCTCCACAGACGGCATGTCTCGAAGTACAAAAGTATAGCAGTTAAGACTGCTGCAGATCCAAGTCCTTACGTCCACTGGTTAAAAAACAATAAGATACTACTAAAATCAAAGCACAATGTAAATATACACTATAACAAGTATTCACTGTTAAATTTAAGAAAGAACAGTAAAAAAATTATCAGCTTTATTGATCACACACAGGAGAATTGTGAGCAGTAACAAAAGTACAGGAGCAGTCCTTAAAATAGTAGGATACATACATAACCGCCTAGTTCAGTGTTACAGTACATACTTATTATGGCATTACTGTGACTTTTATGACTTAGATGTATCAAGCAGATCATTGTTCTATAGGAACGATTCACCCCAACATCACACTTATATGTGTTATCAAGGCTGTTTTGGAGACGTGTAGTAAAGGCTCCCTTCTAATATAATGAGACCAGATAGTGCTTGAAACGATAACTCTCACACAGAGTGTAGAAAAGAAATAGTTCCTACATGAAACAAGTCACAATGAGGTTTGTGAATCTTTTTGAGTAACCTGGTCATAATATCTGGTAAGAGACGTTGCTGGCAAGTGCCATTTCAATTCACTGTATTAAAGAGAAAGGTAGACATCTCTGCAGGTGATGTCTCCTGTGGCTGTGGTTTTACATAGTAGTCCACTGTTGATGATAAGTTACCACCTCTGCTACAATACAACCAGCTGTATCGCAAACACGTCAGTGATTGCAACCTGTTGTCCATTTCTTAGAAACTGTGTGCTACAAAGAGAAAACAGAGGGCAGAGGTCATGTGGAGCAGCTCAGGAAGAAATTCACAGATAATCATCACAACACATCAACTGCCTACAAGAAACCGCCCATACCCACCAAACCTGCTCATCTGCAGAAGCGAAGCTCACCGTTGACCCATTAGGACTCCATGTGTATCCTGCTACACACGACCCCGAAGAGCCTACTCTACAGAGTGTAATGAGCCCTCTGCAGAAATAACAACTCCGTTGTACAGCAGCAGTCGAGGCTGAGGCTAAATTCACTGAAAGCAAAGGATTCTTACTTGAACCCGAGCGGTGAACAAAAATCCACTTTATTAGACCTTATTTCAAGGTCCGAGCTACAGAAGGAGAAACGTCTGGGGGTGGAGTGAGAGAAAGACTTGAAAGCTTTTGGACTGAAGTCAACCTGAATGATAAAACTAAGCAGCTTTGATGTTGAGTTGAAATTCAAGTTCAGATACACTCACACAGTGTCTGTGATTGACAGGTCGACACAGAGCAAGATGTCTAGAGAGACGCACACACACACAGACTATTAACTGTAGGTGAAAAACACTGTGGTTTTATTACTGACATGTCATAAGCAGGACTGTTATAAGGAAAAACAACTGATAAATCATATTAATGTTTCTCTATACTGATTCTAAGGTGGAAACTATTAAATGTAGTCCATGTAATGTGTCGCTAAAATGGTTTTAACGGTGCTGACTTTTTGTTGACAAAGTTATCCATAAGTGTTTTACCTGGCATGAGTTTTGGGTATAAAAGAAATGAATAACATACCTTTTTGTTTGTTTTTGGACATAGTGTGTTTTACCAATGTAATGGCCACTCTGGTGCACTGGATTTGAAAAGAAACTGTAACTATGACATTCAAAGGAACTGACTTACAACTCTTCTTAATAGCTAGCTGGCATGCTAACTAGTGCTATGTCTTTAAGGAGAATGACATTTGATAGAAGCATTCTTCATCTGTCTTCATTAGATGGTGAATTCTGTCTTTTCTGTTTTTTCTCTGAGGCCATCATAAAGTCTTTTATTAAACTCTCCTGAAAACTGCTATAAAATTTGGTTTAGGTATTCCTACTCCCTACAGGATGCTTTTGAGTGACTGTAAAACTATACCCTAACTTTAACTGTGCACTAATGCATCTAACTGTCTCTCAAAGTTCACACTAATGTACAGTTTAAATAATAATAGCCAAAACTTTTGTAAGAACCCATCTACACGCTAATTATGCGGCACATAGGCAGGACGATGACCAAACTAGTTTAGATTTAATTTGATAAATCTTACGCCTACCTGTCACATCTATTAACTAAATGTTTATATGTGTTATAGCTGGCAGCTGTGGAAGCCACATAACTGCACTTTATTTGATATTTGGACCTAAGACGTGAATAAACGTTTCCATACTGAGCATCTACACATAATTCTTGCAGTCCAGTCTTCAGTAAGTGAAACATATGATCAGTTGAGGTCAGTAAAGAGGGCATAATCAGGTGATGGACTTGGCAGGGGGGGTAATCCACATTTTGGCCCTAAAACACTGCTATGTTTAAGCTTGCAGAACTGCACCGTCATCAAATTAGAGGGACTGTGTGTAAAAATAACTTATGTTTCTATGTTGGTCAGGCAAATTGGATGTGAGCACCCTCCACTGCTTTGACTCAGCACTTTAACCTCATGGTCATTGCTTCATTTCTTTTCCACTGCGCTGGAGTACAGATGTAAAACAATGAAAAGCATCTCCCTTGCTGCAGCTTTAGGAGGAAGACGCTGCAGAAAAGACCAAAATCACACCCACAGTACTTTATTTTTAATGTTTGCATTGTTTGAGCTGTAGTTACTACCTAACTAATTGGTCACATGTTACTTTTACTTGGTCACTAATTAATTCCTAAAACTCTACTCCTGCTGACACTTTGTGTTTTACCTTCTGATATTGTACATTTCCTAAATGACTTTATGCCCGTTGTCAGCTCCAACTAAAAGAGTTTTCTTGCATCTA
Source organism: Bujurquina vittata (assembly GCA_015106715.1). NCBI lineage: Eukaryota > Metazoa > Chordata > Actinopteri > Cichliformes > Cichlidae > Bujurquina > Bujurquina vittata. Next base: position 6,934 of record VUQK01015875.1, read on the forward strand.
ACAAAGTTGTGTCTGTTCATAGTGTGCGTGCAGGGGTAGGTGGGGCTGCTGCAGACGGCACAGAGAAGCTGTAGATAGCGGTCACTTACACAATGATTATCTATTCATTGGGGTCTATCAGAAAACAGCCCATCAGAGATCAAACGAAGAGAACAGAAAGCTGATTAACATGTGGTTTAGACTGAGACAGAGGGCGAGACGCTAGGGGAGACAGAGCAAATGAGAGTCTGGTCACGGGAAGCACAACGTCACAGTCAACTCAGTAAACCTTCTCGCATTCCTTCACCGCTTCCACACCCTCAGCCTGTGTGTGCGTGTGTGTGTGTGAGTGAAGAGTGTGTGATCGTCTGTCCAGCCATATATCTTGAATCATGTGACTCTACACAAGCAGTCATGCACACAGCGTGAAAAGTGCCACTATATATAGTAGGACAGTGTTGGGTTTCCCAGTAAAGCATTGTGGGAGCCTGTTCACCTTTGTTCCTTGGGAAAGCTCATCTTGTTATGTTTCTTACACTGGTGTGTTCCGAGTGGGCTGCTTCTCCTGATTATTTTCTACCCAGCTTGAATGGTGAAATTAGGACACATGCAGCATGTCATGTGTTGACTGTGTGACAGTAAACAACATATAGTACCTGAGCGCCTTTTTGGGAAACTGTCTTTAGCCTGTTCTCTGAATCGGGTCATTGTGGGGAGATAGGATAAATAGGATTTCAGACAGATAACACCTGGGGCTTTTTTGACAAGAATACAATGGTTGTCTCATTTATAACCTAAGTGTTGCTTACGTAATGTGTAAAAATTCTTGTTAGTTGACTACTGCTAAGTTTTGTAAAATGAAGGCTTTTTTCAGGTCTCTAAAAACACTTGTGTGCACTTAACCACGATCAGCTTTACGCCCACTTTAAATACATTACCCAGCCTAGTTCCTAAGTCACACCTACAAACATGACACCTCCAGTTCATAACAAGGCCTTTCTGGTAAAAAGCTAGTCCCTCATGGCATTATTTGAAAGTATGCAAATGCTGAAACTCCATCCATCCATTTTGTTATATGCTTATCCAACTTAGGGTCATGGGTGGTTGACTGGAGCTTATCCCATCTGCCACTGGGAAAAGGTACGGTACAGCCTGGACAAGTTGACTCACTAAATGTGTAAGATTAAAATGTTTCAAATCCAGGAAATTTGGAAAAAGAAAAGTTGACCACACTGCACTAGAATATGGCTCTGGGAACAGCAATGTTACACTGCCTTTTTTGCTGGTCTAACCACAGAGCATCCAAAACATGAACATAGATTCTTGGTCAGAAAAATAAAGGCCGCTGGTTATAGTCGTGGTTTCAAAAAGACTGGCAGTCTTATAGAAATCTATTGAAAAACAGCTTTCTGACTTTACCTCTGTAAACACTTTGCTGATGACTTTAGTTTTCAGGTCGTATTGAATAAAGAATTAAGTCTATTTTGTATACCTCATACCATGTTTCAAAATGGAGGATTATCCATGGTTTGCTCTTTGGCTAATGACTTGTGATCGATAATGAGCAAGTGGGTTCACAGTCAGACCCGTCCCTCCTCGTCACATTGGATTTTTTGAAAGCAAGAAGGCAACAGCAGAAACACTGATCCTGAGGCTTCAAAATAGGTCTTATATTACGGTACTTCCAGTTTCACGGGTAGGCAGCAGGACACTATAGCAGGAGCCCTGTGGAGCTTAAGCATTCATGGAGTAAAAAAAAAAAAATTCTAGTAATTTTTTTTGTTTTGATAGAAGAGATCGAGATAGTCAGTAGATAGTCTATCTTTATGCTCCATTTTTAGCCACAGTAAATTGTATTCCTATACGTCCCAATTTGTGGGCCTAGTGGGCTCTACAGGCATTGCAGGTGGGCTCTTTTTAAAATTGCCATAAATTTTGATTGCAAAACTATGACCAAAAGTGTTCAAGACTAATAAAAGTAAGTCATTTAAGCAATTTCAGTTAGAGGCAAATTGATAGACACTACATGCTCATAGACTAGCAACTTGTAAATATGCAAACCCAGCTTTATCATTCCTTTTTAATCTAATGGGACCCAAAATTTATAAAATGAGCATCGTGTTGTATTCGCTAAGACTTAAAACTAGCAACTGAGGCCATAAAACTATCAGGAAGCTGTTAGAATCCAGAGGCTTTTTATAACCAGACATCTGTTTATAATCAAAGGAGGTGCCCCCTGCTGGACATTAGAAAAAAATGCAGATTTAAGGCACTGACTTTTTGAAAACTACATCCATCTTCTATATACAGTCTTTAAGTTGGCCTGTTGCCATAATTTATTTATTCACAGGGCCTGTCACAAAAATCACATTGCTCTGGTCAAGATTGATAACTGTCTTAACAATTGGGAATTGTGCAAATGTGAAGGTCCAAAGGGAGTTCCAGCTCAATAATCTTTGGCAATAATCAATTGCACATCATGGGGCGGCGTGAAAACAAGCCATGATGAAATATCTGTGCAGGCAGACAGACTTTATCCCTATGCTTTGCTTCGCTTCCTGGAACTGTCTTTTTGAAAATCAGCAGCAAGCTAAACATTAACAGAATTTTGTGCACACATTACCTCTGAGGATAGAAATGGAAGAATGATTTGAAAGACATTTTCATTTGCTCCAGATTTTATGGATATGTTTTGATTTGACTGATAGTGACCCATATCGGGTACTTTTGAAGTTACATGTGTCATTTAGTGGTTTCTTTCCATGCTTGTTTTCTACTGGTGGAACAAGACCATCCTGTGGCTGTTTTTAGAAGCTTGTGTTCTCTGAATCCACCTTTAACAGCTTTAAGGGTCAAAGGTCAAGAAACCCCTTTGACCTCTGTGTCACCAAAATATAACCTGAGGGAAGATGAGACAGAGCTTTTTGAGGATGTAAGAAGCCATTGTGTTACTGTTTGGGAAATGCGTGTTTTTCATGTTTATAAAAAGGAAATGCAAATGGATAACAGGCATAATGACGAGTGATCTCAGAAAGATGATGTTTTCTGCAAAGCTGTTACACATTTCCTAACACTGGGTATTCGGCCAATGGTAGAAGAAAAAAATATATTCACAATGAGACACAGTGTCTCAGAGCAAACACACTGGCCAAAATTTCAGAGGACTTGCTCATGAGCGAGGGTCCGCCCAGCTCCAGCGCAGGTTGCCTCGGGCTGGCAGGTTGCTCCACTGCAGTGTGAGTGTGTATGTCTGTGTATGTGTGTGTGACAAGTTTTTCCTCCAGAGCGGGCAGGGCCGCTGGTGCTAACATATGTAGGCTCCACAGGGGGTCTGTGACGGCACACACCGTCTATCTGGACAATGCATCCATCATTAACCTCCCTGCATCTCTGTCTCGCTGCATTTCAATCGGCCTCCATCACTGCGCTTGCTGGATCTCACACTCATCTCTCCCTCTGTCTTTGTTTGGCCCCACGTTATCTTCATCCCCTGCTGTCCATCTCCCTCATCCTCCTCCCTGCGTATCCCTCGCTTTCTCTATTCTCTCCCCCTGTGGCCTGCTTTTCATCTCTCCCTCTTACCCCCCCCCCCCCCCCCCCTCTCTCTCTCTCCCTCTCTCTCTCACAGCCCTCCTCCTCCTCTGTCCTCCGTTCAATGCCCCCACCCTCCCCCCTCCTCCCTTTTTGCTCCTGCCATCTTGCAGGCCAGTGGAGCCAGACTGCAGGCGTTCAGGGAGTCACTGGACCTGCTGGGCAGCGGGTGACACAGATTTCCGGTGTGTGTGTGTGTGTGTGTGTGTGTATGTGTGTGTATGTGTGTGTGCATGTGTGACGAGACCAGGAGGAGGAGTGGGGTAGTGGTGGTGGGGGATTAAGCTCCAAATCACTAGAAAGGCATTGAAGAGAAAGAGGGGGGTGAGAAAAGAAAAAGCTGCAGATCCAAGAATTTGAAATTCCCCCTTTGTCTGGGAGATGAAGAAACACTAGACTGTGGACTCAAAACTAAAAGACTGTGTGTTTCTCATTCAGTGGGAGCGTTGTAATTGCATGATGTTGGAGCTCACTGCTTTTCTCCATGAGTTGGCAGTGTCCTGCGTTGGCTGGCGTGCAGTGCTTTCCCTCTCTCTCTCACTGTCTCTCTCTCCCTGCTTGACAAACACGCGCGCGCACATACACACACAGAGACGCGCACAAACCCCCCTCTGCCCCCACCCCCGCAGATGCACGCACACACGCACGCACACACACACGCACACACACACACAGTCCCTCTGCGATCCCCCCTGACTGAAGGCTCACAGGAAGTGCAGCCGTGGCCCAATTATAGCGTGACACCTCGGGCCGGCCGTTGCTATGGTTACGTCTTCCCTGCGGTCCCCTGGAGTGTGGCGCCGAGGAAGAAGGTCTTATCACATCAGCCATCGTTACGGCAACAAGCAAAAACCCACCCAGTAGCCTCGGCCCAGCTGGCCGTGTATTCGGCTTGAAATCTGCCCGTGTGTCTGTACGTGAGATTTATATACGTGTGGGAGAAAAAGGGGAAATTGTGGGCGAGGAAGAGCCGAATATTTGTGATTGTGTGTCAGGTTAGGTGTGCTCAAGTGCACGCACTGGACTTGCCAAGGCAGCGTGTAGGTGTGTTTGTGTGTCTGTGGGGTTGTGATAAGGCTCTCAGCCACACCATTAGGTGACTCATAATCCACACACAAACGGGAGCACATGTGTGCGCAAGCAGAAACAAGGTTGCAAACGGACACATACGCCCTATTACACATGACACACACATACGCGCGCGCACACACACACACAAAGGCGTAGCATAGAGCTTGTAGACAAGTGCACATGGCAAATTTCTTTTATTTCAAAAGGGCAAACAGCGCTATACAGTACAAGTTGCACACGAAATAATTTAGCCGAGGCCAAACTCATTCATTTCTTACTGATGCAGTGACGTCAGAACAACAGAAACAAAACTCCCCTCATCAGAAACAAAACATTTGGCTCCTCTTTATGTTTGAAGCACAATACATCCAAACTGGAAAGCAACGTAAAAAAAAAAGGTAAAAGAAAAAAAAGACATAATGTTTTCCAGATATTTACAGTCTATTTACAGATTTTTTTGTCATCATCTGAATATTGACAAACATTGGTATCCTTCTTTCTCTCCTCTCCAATTCACTGATTGTCAAAATGGATGGGAACATGTGTGGACATTCTTAAACGGGAGCTGCAGCTCCTCACTACAACATCTTAATGTCTTTGAACCACAGTCCGAGCATGTTAACATGGTGTCCTGTGTGTGTTTTTGTTTTGTTTGTTTTTTTGTTAAACTGCAGCTCCTCAACAATCATCCAACTGGGAACCTCTGACAAATGCTGCCACCACAAGCATTACTATCCATCCAAAGCTCCGTTGCTTCTCTCCTGTGCCAGACCCAAAGTAAAATCAGACCCCCTAAGATCAAACCCAGACACTCTGCTCTCAAATCCCGGCCCCCCGGGCTTCCTCTTCAGCTCCTCACACTTCCTGTATTTACAGATCTGGTGTCCCCTCTTACGATTGCGGCAGCTGCTGCACTGTTCGCAGTTCGTCTGACGCCGGCAGGGTACGCATTCCCCGCACCTCTTCCTCTTCCTTCTCCCTCCGCTGCTCCCACCCAGGGAGCTGGGAGAGTATCCTTCGGCCACCAGCCCCTCTATGCCCTCAGCTCCCATGGCCGTGCTTCTCCAATGACCTCCCCCCATCTGGAAGCCTGCCAGGGGGAAAAGAGCTGGACTGAAGGGGAACCAGGCACCCAAGAAAGGCTGGAAGTCAGTGCCGCATGCAGAGGAGTCCTCTTCCTCCTCCTCAGGCCCAGACCCACCTCCCTCTCCATCTCCCTTTCCGCTCTTTGCCTCTGCTGCCTCCCTTTTAACTGGCTGGCTGCTCTGTGCACCCAGGCTCGCTTGCTCTGTGGTGGCAGGGGTGAGAGCCAGCAGCCCAGCGCGCATCAGCAGCTCTGCAGCATGGGCCAGGTGGAGCCCGCTGGGTGACTCCCACATGTCGGGCCAGGAGGGGGCCCGGCGAGGCTTAGTGTGCCCGGGCTGGGTGGCCCGCTGCTGAGATGAGGAGGGCTGCATCAGGCTTTTGACATCCACGGCCGGAGAAGGGGTGGAGATGTAATGGGAGAGGCTGTAGGGATGGCTAGAGCGCTTAAGGCTTGGTCTCAGTGGCTCATTGGGGATTTTAGCACTGCTGTGGGCCTGATCTGGGGAGGAAGGGCCAGCGATGTCTACCGCGGTGGACATAGCTGGCTACGGGGAGAAGTCTGTCCTTGTGTGAGTATGCGTGCACGTGTGGGAGGAGAGGTGAGGGAGAAGGGGATTGAAGCCGATGCGAGGCTGACAACTGTCCTGCTGTTACTTCAGCCAAAATGGCAAGCCTTGGCCTGTGTCCCTATTCCCATTCTCTGCAGCAGCCTCAGAGTCCTGGAGAGCTAGAAATGAATAGGGGATGAAGAGAGGAAGGTTAAGAATAGAAATGTTGGGAGTGACAAATACAGAAAGAGAGTTAAGAGGACAGAAGGGCTGGAAGATATTTTGTCAGTCAGGACTACTGAACACAGCCAGAGAATCACGAGTGCAGAGATTCAGTGTTTAAAGACAAAAATCTTACATGTATGTACACAGGTTCAGAAATAAAACTCCCTGAATAGAGACGAACGCAGCCATGTATCTGACACTGCATGCTTGCCAATGATTTCCGCATACAGGAGGCAGTATCCCTTTAAGAATTTCACGGTATATCAATGCAATCAATAACAGAGCGACAACAATATGCAAAGATATGCGCATATGCGCAGGTCAAATGTGGAGCGCGCTTTTCAAATACATTTTGACGACTGCTGTTATGTGTGCCAGCCAAAGCTTAAGCTCACCAGAGAAAGACTAAATAAGGGACGGTAAAAGGAAGCAAGCAAGACAGAAAAAACAGGCTGTCTTTTGTCTGCTATCGACGACGAGGACCGAGGTGCGCAACGATGCGGTTGCTGTGGATAAAAAAAGACCAGGCTATATTCCGTGTCCACATTTGTAGGAAAACTACTCCGCTGATTAAACACGGGTGATACGCGTTAATACAAAATAAGCGAATCGCCCCTTTTGATGGATCGATCGGGAAACCAGATCGATCATTTCACCGTTATTAAGGTTACCTAAGAAGACGGCGCTCGACCGACGCCACGGCGAGCTGACCACAGTCCGAGTGGTCGCTGCGACACGGCGCTGCGCGCAGGAAAAAGCGACAATACAACACGGCGAAAATCAACAGGAAGTGTCAAGAAAAGCTCCCCGCTTACCTTACAAATACGGCCCAAACTCTCCTGTCAAAGATATGATGAAGTCATGAACTAATGGCGTGGTGATTGTAGCGTATATGGACGGCGGAGCTTGCCGATTCCTCCTCCACCTCTCCGTCCCGGAGGGTCTGCAAACACTCTGCACGGAATTTGGGGGCGTCGCTCAAAATGCGAAGTGGACTCTGCAGTCGAGGCTCTGGTCAGAGCGACCCCATCAATGTCCACAGAAGCAGATCAACACACTCCATTAGCCGGCAGTGTGGTGAATCGAGCCCATCAGGCAAATGCAGTCATTGTTTGATGATGCCTAACAACACAACTAAGAAGCATATCAAAATTACATCCAGGACCGCTAATCATTTACGCTCAATATTTTTTCTGCATTGGAAATTCTTATTAATCTATACTTATTTATAGCTACCCTATATTCTATAAATGCAGCAGTGGATGTGAGGATTCGTTTATGTTTAAGACCTGTGCAAACTAGTCAAAAACAGAGTTTGTTAGCAATTCATGTTTACCTTTCTATAAATATATATGTACTAAATCAAACTGGCTATTTGCTATTCTAAGTAATCAGTAAATCAGCAGAAACCCCCTCTATAGTTTCTGGGTACTTGTTTTAACTTAATAATAATAATAAAAATTATATAAAATAAATAAATCCAGCAAAAACAGAAACAACAGTCAGGCTTAAAATGTGTCTGAAGGGGAAAAGAACTTGTTTTCTGCTGAGCGTTTTTATCCACACCGGAAGCCACTGCCACGACCTTTCATACATAAAGCACACTATTTGGGGGCTTTGGTGCCACATGCTGTGGATGTAAATGAACGGAAATACTTATAAAACAATTTAAAAATGAACTACAAAAGAAAATATTTTTTACAAGTTACCAAACACATTTTTAAACAAGGGGGGAAAAAGATAAATTAGCCTGTTTAAAATAAACAGCTTTTACGGTGACGTCTCCCTGCTTTAAAGCACGTGAGCTGGCTGTCTGTTAAAGGTGACTCCTCACGCGGGGACGGTGGAGTCCACTCCACCTCTTCTGAGAGTCCTCCGTTGCATCTGGCTCGCAGCCAGATACCTCGTGCACGTGTGTATGTGTGTGTGTGTGTGTCACTGTGGGAGCAGGGGCCCACCGTGTTCGCGTACACTGTCTGTCTGGCCTGGGCGATCCGTGTAAACACAGCGTCTTCTAGCGGTCACCGCAGATACTGCTCCGTCTTAAAATGGCCACTGGTGTCGGCGGACACTGCAGCACAGCAGCCCCCCTCGCTTCCTCCCGTCTCTCCCACACATCTCACAGCCCTGATCCCACTGCAGTCACCGCACAGAGCTGTTTACTCGTCATCCCTGTCCACGGTTAATCCATAAACACGGCTGGCTGCAAACAGCCAGACTGGTTTAGTGGCACGCATGTGATCCTGAGCGGTGGGGGGAAAGGAATTAAAAAAAAAAAAAAAAAAAACAAAAGGGAGGATGTTTGGCTTAAATTTAAAAAAAAAAAAAAAAAAAAAAAAAAAAAAAAAAAAAAAAAAAAAAAAAAGAGGGCGATAAAAAATAAAATAAAAAAAAAAAAAAAAAAAAAAAAAAAAAAATACAAATTAGAAAAAA
>VUQK01015876.1:0-13552 GCA_015106715.1 Bujurquina vittata
TATATATATTTATAAAGCTTATAAAGCTTTAAACTGTAATGTATTGCAAGAGATGATGATTGATTTCCCTCTCCCTCAATCGTTCCCATCATTACACACAATCTTTTTTCACCTGCCAGTGATAAGTAATTTCAAACTGAGGCTGAATTAGAACACACTGCAAATTACAAGCCCACCGAGGGCACATCTAACAAGTACCGATCAGTGTAAGGTGCCTTGTGTCTCCTGAGACTGGCAGCATATGTGCTGAATATATTTTTATGCCGCAAACTAAATTATTTTTTTCCCACGTAATGTGTCAATCACTCCTTGCAGTCAGGCTGGTATTTCTCTCTGGTTAGTATTCTCACTGTATCTTCTAACAGCACTTCATACGGATCTCAGATGATCATATTAAATAGATAAAATTAAAGTGTCGGACCCAGTGCAGCTGCTGTCACCAGCATTACTCACTCCGTCGCTCCCAAATTGATTGCTTCTCCACCACTGTCAGTCATTCCTCCCATCTCCTCTTTCTGTCCATCTTTGTTTATCCAGCAGATTGAGTTGTATCACAGTCAGGCTTTCAGAGAATTACACCTATTGTATGCAGACCAGGGACATCACAGCGTGTGCCATGAACCCTATATAGTCTGCAGGGCTTCAACAAATTTATCCTTCTTCTGTGGATGACATTTATTTTAATCAGTGAGATATCTGTGATTCAGGCTCATCCTGTTTGCCAAGGAGCCTTTTTCATCCAAAGACTTTGATTGGTGTATAAAAAGAGAAGGTAAGCTAAAAGTCAAGCTATAATACTACGTGACTCATAGCAGGTTGTGATTATAATTTACAATAAAAATGGAAAAACAAAGGGGAAAAAGTCACAGTATTAAAAGGGGGAATTTAATGTCTAAAGATTGTGCTTTTTTTATGTATGTATGACACAAAATTGTTGAAATAACCTGGCAACAACAACAACAAACAAAGTCTGTGCATGGCCCCTGCTTTATGAGCATTTCACCATGGATACTGGCATTCACCCCTGAGCGAGCCACAAAGTGGGAGCAAGCGCATGTCAAAGTCAGGCCAAACCTTAGCGAGGTCCAGGTGGAAACATGTTGCTCGACTGCAGACACCTTTCAAAATGGTTTCACACTCAAAGTAGTCCAGGTGTTATCCCTGATCTGGAAAAAAAAAAGAGAAGATGCCTGCATATTCTCTAAGGGCTTCACAGCTCACGGATTGACATCATCGCTGTAGACTTTAGTTACTGCGGCTACACCGGAAGCTTGTCACACACTGCTTGCATTTCATTAACAGAATCAATAAAACTGTTTAGACTCTATCTAGGATACTGGAAAACTGTGGCGATGTTTGTGATTCAAACAGCGGGAGGCAATTTCTGGAGAGGATGGTGAGAAATAATAAAAGAAGAGGTCTGCTGTCACTGCCGGGAGCAAACCACCGTTTCAAATCTGTTTTCACAAAGCAGTTTATGCAAAAGAAAAGGTGTCTAGTAAAACAACAACAACAAAAAAGGTGGTCAAAAAATTAACCCTTTTGCTTTTCGTGTTCTCTTTCTCTCCCACCGCTTCTCTCAGCGCTCCGTCTACTGTCGCTCACACCCTCTCCTCTCACTGTGCCTGTGAGAGCTGAGGTGTTTAATACGTGCCCGCACTGTGGGCCAAGCAACAAACCCAATGTTTTGTGTACTGACCGCTGTGACGATGGAGTCTGTGGATTGCATGCAGTAGTCTGTCAGTCAGCGGTAAATGGGTTTGCTCGTTGCCACCATCAGCTGTTCTGGGGTGCTGTTGGCTTAGTGACAAGGCTTATGTGGCATTTACCCTGCTGGATTAGCCACTAGCTGTGACATTTACCAATACCTGGGTCTAACAGGAGCACAGCCAGCTTTCCTCTCACAGGTGCAGCGACACGAAGGCCAACTGGGATAGAAAGTGATGGGTGCTGCATATGATTTAGAGTGTGGTGAAATGGGGGGTTAATTAATTGTCTAGAATATCTCGTATAGCTGCTGGATGAAAGAAACAGAAAAGCTTTAATATTCATAAATAGAATAACTCTATTATTATTAACATATTTAATAACAGCCTTGCTATTCACTCAAATCATCACAGTTGTGTTGGTAACATCTGTTCAGCAGTGTTTAAACGGCACTTTAATAGCTGGTAAATTGTTATTAATGACATTTTAGATATGCTGTCACACATCATTTGCATGTTTGTTTTACGTTACGAAATGCGGTGCCCATCTTGCGTGCACTCTGTGTGATCTATCCAAATTCAAAGACGTTACTGAAGCAATATGTGCTGGTGATGGAGCCTAACAAGAAATAAATGGCATGCGATCTAAAGCAGTACATCTAGCCTGTTTCACATGATTGCAAGCAGAAAACCTCCAGCAGTTGCAACAAAGTGATTTTTCCTGCAGTGTGTAAACAGAGAGCAGACTGTGTGTCAGCGTCAGTGGCGAGACGTGGATGTGCTACAGGCTTCCCTTCTGTCATTTGGCTCTTTAAACTGAAAAGACTTTTGGTTTAGCTGGGCACAAGCAAAGCCTTGCCAAATGGTCAGTGTTGGTTTCAGTAATAACTTGCTATCTATAGAGTAATTTCCTGCAGCATTAACCGTTCCATGATGTGTCTATGCCTCAGTGGCGGCTTTTGGCCTCAGTGTTATGCTTGTGGTTTTTTTTCCTGTCACTCCATCCCTGGGGAATCAAAATTTCAAATTTTTATTTTTAATGAAATTCTTCTCTCAAGTCTTCCAAAGGGAACAAAGAAAACTGTCATCCTAACAGACAAATATCAAAACATGGTAATAATTATGGTTGGGGTTATTACCTATGAGGATTTTTTTCTTTGCATATTTGTCACACATTTCAGATCATCAACAAATTTAAATTTTTGAAACCTGAGTAAATACAAAATGCAGGTTTTAAATGATGATTAAGTTATGGAGGGGATCTTTTCCCCCCTCATAACTTCATTATGAAGGAGAAAAAGATACAGTGGTGTTGTGGTTAGCACTGTTGCCTCACAGCAAGAAGGTCCTACTGTAGGTCTGAGTCCACCTCAGCCGAGGCCTTTCTGTGTGGAGTTTGCATGTTCTCCCCGTGTCTGTGTGGGTTTTCTCCGGGTACTTCGGTTTCCTCCCGCGGTCCAAAGACATGCAGTTGCTGGGGTTAGGTTAATTGGTGGTTCTAAATTGCCCATAGTGTGAATGATGTCTGTCTCTCTGAGTTGGCCCAGTGACAGGCTGGGTGTTCCCTGCCTCTCGCCCTATGTCAGCTGAGATAGGCTTCAGCCCCCCTGCGACTCTGAATAGGAAGCAGAAGAGGATGGATGGAAAAAAGATATCCAAACCTTCCTGGCCTGGTGTGAACAATTAATTCCCCTCTTTTGTTAAATTATAAAATAATTGTGATTGAGCACATTTTTCAGAAGCATAGGTCAATTTCACTAACCACACCCACTGCCAGAGCTGTTGAATCAAGAAACCACTGAAATAGAACCTGTCTGACAAAGTGAAGCAGGCTAAAAGATCTCAAAAGGCAAAACGTTATGCTCCAATCTAAAGAAACTCAAGAATGGCTGAGAAACAAAGTCATTGGCATCTTGAAGAGTTATGAAGGCAGCGCCAAGGCTTTGAGACTCCAGTGAACCACAGTGTGAGCCTTTGTCCACAACTGTAGAAAACTTGGATCAGTGGCTGGTCTCCCAAAATTACTCCAACAACATCCAGGAGGTCCCAAAAAAAAAACACAGAATAACATCTAAAGCGCTGCAGGCCTCACTTGCCTCAGTTAAGGTCAGAGTTGATGATTCAACAATAAGAAAGAGTCTGGGCAAAACTGGCACCCATGGGAGAGTTCAAAGGAGAAAACAACTGCTGCCAAAAAGAACACAAAGGCTTGTATCACATTTGGCAAAAAACTAACATCTTGATGATCCGCAAGACTTTGGAGAAAATATTCTGTGGACTGAAGGAGACAAAAGGTGAACTTTCCAAAAGGTTTGCATCCTGTTTCATCTGGTGTAAAACTAACTCATCATTTCATTAAAAAAATCACACAAAGTGTCAAACATGCTGGTGGTAGTGTGATGGTCTGGGCTTCTTTGCTGCTCCAGGACCTGGACAACCTTCTGTAATTAGTGGAACCATGAATTTTGCTCTCTACCAGAAAATCCCGAAGAAGGATGTTTGAGCATCAGTTCATGCTCTGAAGCTCAAGCTCATTTTACTTATGCAGCAGGACACTGATTGGAAACACACCAGCAAGTCCACCTCTGACTGGTTAAAATAAATAAATAAAATGAAGTTTTTGTAGTGGCCTAGTCCTATAATTTTCATGACCTTATAAAGGCTGTTCGTGCTCTAAAACACTCCAGTGTGGCTGAATTAAAACACTTCTGCAAAGAAGAATGTTCCAGAATTCCTCCACATTGACGTGAAAGACTCATTAGCACAAAGGTGGCAAAGACAATTATGTTTAAGGAGCATTACGTTTTTGTATAGAGCCAGGTGGGTTAGGATAACTTTTTTCCCCCTTAATAAATTAAATCATGATTTAAAAACTGTATTTTAAAAAAAATCTTTTTCTAACATTAAAGTTTGCTTGATGATCTGAAACGCACAACAAATATGCAAAAATGTAAGAAATCAGAGCGGTCAGTGATAAATTCTGGAGCCTAATCTTTCTCACAACCACAACATGGTAATTCTAGTGTAAACTTAAGACTAGTTTCCTTTTGCTCTGCTTTTGGATGTGCTTTCTGGAAGAAACAGCAGTGAGCATGGAGGCAAAAATAACTAGAAGGGAAGGATTAAAATGTGCTTTGGGGTTGTTAATTGAAGAGATGGGCTAATTTTTACTACAATGAAATAAAGAGGATATAGGTGTGTGGAAAATACTGAGCCTACAGTCTGCTGGTTGCATTAAAGAAAGCACTAGTCATCATCCACACCTCTTTTTTTTTTAAATTACAGTCATAAATCAAATCTGGCCAAGTATAGTATACCTACAGTATAGCACCTCTACAGGGAAGGTTTACTGACTTGAAAAGTTATTTGTGATTCTTCTTTAGTAACACAATAGTTTAACAAATCCTTCCTCTGTCAGTGACTTTCTCTTTATATCTCACACTATTTATTAACTTAATCTTTCATAGTTCCAAATGGCCTGCTCTTCTCTCTACAGTTTCTCATATTTTTTTTGTATTCTTGTATTATCAATAGCAGCTTGTACAACCTTTCAAGTTTTTTTTCTGTTAAAGGTAGAAAAAGTATTGATTAAACCTTGTGATCACTAGCACCTTAAAATATACTGGGTTGCTTATAAATAAATAACAAATAAGTTGCTTTGGTTCAACATATAGTACAGTACCATGTTAATAACATAGCTGCAGGTAGCTGGTAAAGACCCTCTAGAAACCCACCTTGAACAGCAGAGCAAGTGACAAGCTGCTGAACACAGTAGAGGAGGACTTAGCTGCAGCTGATTAGAAGCTAGTGGACACCAAATACAAAACTGAAAGAGAGTGAAGAAAACTTTTTACCACTGTCAAAGTCAAAGTGTATTATTAGACGTTTAAACATTAACAGCAATCTAATCAGCCCAACACGCCTGCGCATCAGTAGACTGCAGTATTGGAGTGCTTCCTTTGCACTCGTTTGTGTGTGCTGCATATTGGCCAGTGTGTGCAGGTGAGAAAGGCAAAAAATATTAAGAATGAATCTATTCTACAATGATGAGCTGAGTAGCAGCTAGTGCAAATACTTTCCTAAAGGAACTGGTAAATGTACTGAGGGAGTTATCAGTGAGCACACAGGAAAGCTAATTGGCTTTGATTAGGCAGAAGCAAGTGTAACATATTTCATTAAGCAAGAGAGGGCGAGAGAGAGAGAGAGAGAGAGCGAGACACTAATGAAGGAAAGTGTTGCGTCCTCTTTCTTGCCAATCACGTGTCTCCACATTTTCATTGTGCTTTTGCTCCCACAATGCAAATATAACAATTTCAGTGGCTGCAGCTTGCACGCCTGTTATTAGCACACCCACCATATTAGGGCTTAATGCTTTTTATTTGCATAGGAGTTTATGAGACAGATGGTGAAGCCACATGTCATTAAATGTGCGTGTGTGTGTGTGTGTGTGTGAGACAGAGAGCGAGAGAGAGAGAGAGAGCGAGAGAGAGAGAGAGAGAGAGAGAGAGAGAGAGAGAAACATCATACAACTCATTAGCTTACTGACTTTTGCTGACCAAGCTGAACCTGAAACCGTTACTAAGTAATACAAGAACATTTGAGTGAATGGGTGGAGCACTGAATCAGTTTGGTGAGGTATGATCCTGTTTTTATCTATGAACTATAAATATGCTCATATGCATTAGGAGTACCAAAGTAATTCCAATAATGCACCTCTTTAACTTTATGTCAGCTCTTGTGTATCCGAGTTCAGATTTTACAGCTCAGTCTGAACATTACGCTGCCTTCTGTTAAGCAGGCAGATAAGTGGAGCTCGGATTATCCCTGCCAGCTGTGCACAATACACATGTTTACATCCCAGGTGGATTACTAAAAGTCAATAAGAGTTAGGTCTTGGATTACTTCAAATTGATGTGGCGCTCGCAATTTTTTATGTTGCGTTGTTAATCCTACTTTTTGTATTGGGAGTCACTGATGTGTGATCCTTAAGGAATGTCCTCAAAGCGCCGCAATCAACTGGAAATTCTTAATCAATGATGGCATAATCATCTCCTGATTTTTAAATAAAACACTCGATGCTCAAAACCCAACTGCTAGACTCCTTTTCCCATGCACTTTGGCAAATTAAATGTGAGCCGCACTGCCCTGAGAGCGGGGGGAGAAGGATGGATAAATAAAACAGCAAAAGACTTCTGAAACTGAAATTTGTAAGATTCAAGGAGAAATAAAGACCAAACCAGGATGACCATAGTCCCACTGAAAAAAGGTCTGCAATGAGTGAAGAAAGAACTATTGAAAAGAACAAGACGGCTGGATATAGTAATGAATTTGGTGATTTCAAGGACACAGACCCTCTCGATCTATATTTACAGACTTTAGTTAATCTAATTTACCAGAGCCTTTGAGGAACTGTGGCGGTATATTTTCAGGGGATTAAAGGCTTGAATGTGTTTAACTGCACATGCCTCCACAACTGTGTCAGTGAAGTTCAGGCTTATGTACGTGATGTGATTTGTGTCCTCGAGATGTAGCACACATGGGTACCTCTAATCCCCAGGACACAGACACAGTAGCTAAACTGTTTAAAAGAGTGTTGTGTCTAAGAAGGGAGGTGAGGTGAAGATAAGAGAGAAAGCAGTTAACATGGACTTTACAGGACATGATCCAGTGAGGCTGCCAATGGCTGAGGGCACAGAGCAGCTTTAGGCAATCTTTTACATTCAACAGTTTTTGAATGCAAGACTGAGACCCCAACTTTGGGGCTGGAAAATACTGGCTTCCAAATGTGATAAAGAAACGTGGTTGAAATGGCACTGAAGGGATGAAAAGCAAATGATATCAACTGTATCACAGATAAATTGAAATGTTTTCAGAGGTTGTCTATGAGTTCCTGCAGCCTGAAGGCTGCTTTTCAACTTATGAAAATCATTTGAAAGGTTGCTCTAAATAGTTCAAGTGTCATTATAATCCTGTAAATATTATTTCATACTGACGTTTACCTGCTAACTTTTTTGAAAAAAGCCCTCTTGTAACTATTCTGCCTGCACGGAAAGGGTTCATTTTAAATGATTGCATGAGCACAAGTTGTTTTCACTTTCCTCCTGTGATGTGTTTTTATAACATTTCATTTTAGTCCAATCCAGATGTTCTCCAGATAAAGGTGAAGAGATTTGTTAGTTATTTGGGATACAGCTGTTACAGGAGGTAATGAATCAGTGAAAGTATTTTAAAAATCCACTTTAGGAATGTTTAAACCTTGGTGATAGTAGAAACTTGGAAAACCCAGTGTGTCTATAGGTCACATGATCATCCAACAGCTAACATGACAACCACGCCATCTCAATAACTTTCAAATTTAAATGTATTTTTGTGTAATTAATTTTGTGTGGACATATGCAGTACCTGTTCTAAGCCCCTCTTTTGGGAACACAAATCAAGTCCCATTCAAGTAAATATATTTTAGGTTTAAAACATGGTTTAAGTTTCTTGTTAGGATTTGGCCAGTAGTGATTAACCAACGCGCGTTTTGCAGTTCAAATGTCTAGCTAAAAGCCAAGCTGAACCACAAAGTTCCTGCTGACCCTGTATGGTGTCCTTTAGCTTGTCAGTGACATCAGGAGAGAAACCACAGTCTTTTGGGAGAATCCCAGTTCATGGGTTTTTACAGCAGCGTGAAGCGAATTTTTGCAGCAAACTCAAGGATGTGAGTCCACCTCTAGCCATGTTTCCCAGCTTGACTTTGAAATCTTTGTGCAATTCCACAACTTGAACTTCCTCCTGAACTTTTTGGGCAAGGGGGGACTGGTTTGCCTGAATATTTGTATGATGAATTTAGAACACAACACAAAAACTTTAAAGTACAAAGAAAACCAGTAGAATATTTCAGTGCCCTGCATACTGAAACCACACTTTATCATTGTTGAGCCAATCATCACTCTGTGGACACACAACTGTCTTATATTGCTTATAACTGAAGAGTAGAGGATTAACTTGTTACACACTGTGACAGCTCTGAAGACCATACAAATAAGTTCAACATGTGACACAAGATGAAAGAGGAATATGATTTACATGCTGATATACATGAATGGCATAAACCTTTTTAAAAATATATTTTTAAAACCTGCCATATTGGTCTCTGACCATTCCACAACCAAATAACTTGCCAGTCCAATGTATGTACATTAAAAAACACACTAAATGATTTATTTTTTTTTTCATTGCAATAATTGTTGTGGTTATGCAGAAAGTGAGACAAAATGCAAGGGTCCAGGGCAGACCGAATAAACTTTTATTAGGTCAGAGTCCAAAGTTCAAAGGTCCACAGAGCAAAATCAGTGACATCCACAAACTCGAGGAACAGCTGAAAGCACACGGAGGAGGCTCAGGGCAAATTGGGGTAAAGTCAAGGTAATTAGCAGACACAAAACTGATCTCAAAACAACAAAAAATAACCAAAAAATAGCATTGTTTATTTTTTGTGATCAATAATATGATCAGTATTTTCTAAAGCGGGTCATACAGAACCGTTGTTGGGTGTAAAGCCAGGTCCTGTCTGTTTCTGTTGGTGCTCTTGGACTGCAACAATTTTTGGCCGATGCAGTGTGCATGCAAAGATGGGAAATTGAGCAGGGCAATGACAACCTGCAAATTTTAAGCAGGGCACCAACCGAACTGGGTAGAACTCTTTTGTACATTTCACACACCATAACAACCTGGACATAAAGTCAGCAGTGCTGTAATATCTTCATTGTGGCTGTGGCCTATGGTTTCTTACAAGCATCTAACATTTTACAAGCAAACCAGCACATTTTAAAGGTAATTCAAATTTTAGCAGGTAAAGTCTCCAAACTGTATTTCTGTCAGCTGCACAAGACAAACTTCCACCTTTCAGAGACAAAACTAATAGAGTAAGAGCCTGGTCACTTATACAAAGGCTTATGCAACTTTTGTATTAAACTCACACAGAGCGAGACAGCTTTATGAAGCTAAAAGGTTGCAACACTGGCTGCTGGATCCTTATAGACAGCAGGAAACTGATCAACATGTAAAACAGACTAACACTTAAACGCTCTAATATTACCTCTGTTCTGTTCTTTTTGTTACCAGATGAAGACCACACACTGCGCATCCTGCTCTATTCGCTAATCTTCTTCCTGAGTGTATTTGGCAACCTGCTGATCATTGTGGTTCTAACGGTCAATAAGCGCATGCGCACCGTGACCAACACCTTCTTGCTATCTCTCGCCGTCAGTGACCTCTTGATGGCCATCTTCTGCATGCCCTTCAACCTCATCCCCAGCATCCTCAAGGACTTCATCTTTGGAGCAGCCATGTGCAAGATAGTCACCTATCTCATGGGTAAGAGAAGGGGGGTGTGGAGAAGGAGAAGGGAGAAGAAAAGAAACAACAAATTGATGTAGGGTTAGAAGAATTAAGGGTTTCTCTTTATATAAAACCAACTTAACTGGGTCCAAAGTCACCTCTTTGTTCTTCATTTCACTGTTGTCTGCATGCTATAACAGGCGTGCAATAAATTCTGAGTAAAACTGAGATTTTGGATACTTGGAAGCTACCTTTATACAATATAGAAATTTAAAGAGCTTAGTTTCCTAAATCTTCTTAGTCAGTTAAGCTTTGTTTAGAGAGAGAGAGCAAAAATGAACAATTCAATTTCATTCTATATGCAGCAGAATCTTTAGGTATACCTGTGGTTAAGACATATACAGACATAAATAACAATTAAATGCAGTGCTGTGTAAATGTTTTATGCAGGTCTGGAATAAATGCAATAAATTAAGAAAAAATATAAATGATACTCGTTTAAAAAAAAACAATTTACAAAATGCAAAGTGAGTGAACAAAAGAATAACCTAAATGGAATACATTTTTGGTGCCACTATCCTTTGGCTTCAAATCAACATCAATTCATTTGGGTGCACTTGCACAGAGTCAGGGATTTTGTAGGATTATAGTCAAGGTGAGATTGTGGAAGACAGTATGGTGTCACAGGTCATGCACTATGGCAAGACTGAGCACAGCGATAAGATACAAGATAGTTATATTGCATCAGCAAGGGCTCTCCCAAATACAGCCTACATCCACAGAAGAAGAGGAGAAGTGGTTAGTTCTCCAAGATGTTACCAGCCGAGTTCCTTCAAAAACTGTGCAAGTCCACCTTGAAGACTTGATGCTATTTTCAAAGCAAAGGATGGTCACACCAAATACTGATTTGATTCAAATTTCTCTACTGTTCATTTGGTGCTTTTTGTTAATTGATGAAAATAAACTCTTAACACTTCCATTTTGAAAGCATTCTTACTTAACAGCATTTCCCCCCACCTACCTAAAACTTTTGCATAGTACTGTACAGGTATGTACAGATATCTTTGGTACAATGTTAGTGATAACCTTTCAAGCTGAAGCTTATTCACAATGTGAAAAGTTGTATCCAACTGAATTTTAAGCGACGTAGTCTTACAGCCGTGCTTTGCAATAAGATCAGAGGTCAGACACCTTCTGATGGAGGTTAAAAGTGTGTCTGCTAATGGGAATTTCTTCAGGGATAGTGTATGGAAAGGCATGCTTTGAATAATATTCGGTGAACAGTGTTAAAGTTCAAGATTGTGGTGTGGATAGCAAATGACCAAAAGCCATTTTATTACCATGAAACTAAAGAATGTGTATCAACTTCTTATGTAATTGGGAAACTGGGAGCTCAAATTAAAATTCAGACTTTTCCACAGGCAAATGATAGTCACATATTGTCTCATAATTATAAGAATTGATAATATTTGAACTAGATATGACCATTAATAGATGAAATCCAAACCACTAACAACAATAGGTTACAGATAATTACAGTGTCAAATGCTAATGAGCTCATGTGTTAGAAGCACTGTATAAGTTGTGATTTTTAAGCATTATTCATAATAATGAAGCTTTCGTTTTTAGTCTTTGTCCACACATCAAAAATATAAAATTTCCTGCTCACTAGGGAATTACTTCCGTAGCTTTGGTAAATTGGAGGTAGGTTCTATTCAGGTTCTCTGGCTTTCCAGCTTCCTCTCACAATCCAAAGACATGCATGTTAGGTTAATGAGTGATTCAAAATTGGCTGTGGGGGTAAATGTTTGCCTGTGACTGATGACCTGTCCAGGGTCAGAAATGAGACTTTGAGGCCACCAAGGCAGATGCCTTCTAACACTTGGCTATGCCTAGAAATTCTGTCCATAAAATTATAAAAAGAATTGGTGACAAAGGGCAATGACAGCAGAGTCCAACACCCACAGGAAACGAGTAAAACAATGACCAACGGGAGCTGGAGCTTCCCTGACAAAAGAAGACATCATTCAAATGCACTGACTCTAATCTAATCTGTAAAAACAATGGAAAAAAGTAGCAGTCAGAGGGTTGAGTTCTTTTGCTTTCTGACCTTCAGCGTATACAAGGCCACGCAAGTCTTGGAAATGTGCCTTTAACCCCCTAAGCCCTAGGCTTTTTGATAAATTTTTTTTTTTTAGATTCCCAGATTTGGGCCATCCCCCAGTTTTGAAACAGCTCCACAGCTGTGAGGCTAGAGCCTTGTGTGGATAAGAGACACTTATAATGATCTTAAAAAAACAAAACAAACAAACAAAAAAAAAAAACAAGTCTCCATGTGTCAAAAACCCAGAGCAGATTTTAAAAATAAAGAGTGAAATGTGTAATTTTAAATCTCTCTAGATAAAATGTGAAAATCTCCACAATAGACTGAGGCTGTGGAGCCTGAATTCCCAAATGCATCTCTGTCAAACTGGTTGCTACGTAGAGTAAATGAAACACATTTTAATGACTGAATGTTCCGTCCTTGGCAACCTTTGAAAAATTGCGTTTGCATAAATAACAGATACACGTTTGTCCAGGTACAGAGAGTGGAAAGAGTTAAGCATCAAAATACATCAATCTTTTATACTGAATAGCCTGTTTCTAGATTTAATATAACACAATGTTAATGGTTAGTTATTGACTGTTAAAATGACATGTAGGTGCAATGAGATGGAGGTGAGCCTTACTCTTTAATTCAGTCTGTAAAACAGCTGTTTCATCCACATAAGTAATTAATGTACTATAACTCAGAAACCTGGAAGAAGTAGAGATAATATAGAGAGGACATAACATTTTCATGTCCTCACTTAAATTAACAATAAAGGAAATTTCAATGGAATTATTTATTTTAGACATATGTAAAAAAAAATAAATAAAAAGAGTCAGAACAGGAGAGCTGTTCTTCAAAGTGCTTATGACAGCGTCAGACATGGTGTCCTTCAGCCTGACATACTGCGGCCTATCTGTGAGGTAGCTGGAAATCCAAGTGACCGGGCAGGGGTCCACTCTCATCTTGTTCAGTTTATCCTGAAGTATGAGGGGCTGGATGGTGTTAAAGGCACTTGAGAAATCCAGGAAGAGGATTCTCACTGCTCCATTTCCCTTATCCAGATGAGAGTGTGCTCGATGTAATAGGTAGAGGATAGCGTCCTCCACACCAACACCTGCCTGGTATGCAAACTGCAGCCGGTCCTGGGCATGTTGCACCTGGGGTCTGAGGAGACTGAGGAAGAGCCGCTCCAGTGTCTTCATTAGATGGGAGGTGAGTGCCACCGGTCGGAAGTCATTCAGCTCGCTCGGCCGGTCCTTCTTTGGGACTGGAACAATGCAGGATGTCTTCCAGAGGGTGGGCACTCTCCTCAGTTGCAGACTGAAGTTGAAGATGCGTTGGAGTGGTTCACCCAGTTCAGCAGCGCAGGTCTTCAGCAGTCGAGGGCACACATTATCTGGGCCCGCTGCTTTCCTGGGATGGAGCTTCC